>PVKP010004210.1:0-100121 GCA_004027715.1 Plecturocebus donacophilus | reverse complement strand
GGCAGATCATTTGTGATCAGGAGTTCGAGATCAGCCTGGGCAATGTGGTGAACAGTCTCTACTAAAAATCCAAAAATTAACGGAGTGTGGTGGCCCGAGCCTGTAATCCCAGCTACTCAGGAGGCTGAGGCAGGAGAATGAATCACTTGAACCCAGGAGGCAGAGGTTGTAGTGAGCCAAAATTACCCCATGGCACTCCAGTCTGAGTGACAGAGTGAGACACCATCTCAAAAAAAAATTAAAATTAAAAAAATTAAGTAAATAAGTAAGTAAATAATTTCCTGGGTAAAGCCAAGAACCTTCCCAGGCTAAGCTCTAATTTAGGGCTCATCTGCCCTACATCAGAAGGGAGGCAAAGACCAGACGAGGAGAGCAAGAAGCCTGGGAGTCTGCAAAGTTAGTTGTAGGACTCTTCCAAAAAAAGAGGAAGCTGAGCCTTGAGAAAAGCTGAAAGACACCTGGAAGAAAAGTGAGGCCACTGTTTCTGGGAATTAGAAGTGGGAGAGCAGGGTTTTTACTGGAGGGGAGAATAGTGAGAGAAGGTGCCCAACTTTTGACCTTCCTCTCTGAGGACAGGACTCTTCTGGTTTAGAAAACAACAGTAAAAAGTCCCCAAGAGATACAGGTAGTGGTGGTTCCTAAAACTTCGTAACATCTGTGGGAAGCCTTCTGACTTTCCCTTGAGGCCAGTTCTGAAAAGCCATTCATACAGAGGCAAATCAAAATATCTAGGCAGCAGCCTGTATTCTGGGAAAATGATGCTGGGATCACATTCCAGAGAAAAGATGGGATAGAAGGAACGAAAAGCTGATCAACATGCCGGGCACCTGTAATCCCAGCACTTTGGGAGGCTGAGACAGGCAGATCACCAGAGATCTGGAGTTCGAGACCAGCCTGGCCAGCGTGGTGAAACGCTGTCTCTACTAAAAATACAAAAATTAGCTAGGTGTGATGGCACATGCCTGTAATCCCAGCTACTCGGGAGGCTGAGGCAGGAGAATTGCCTGAACCCAAGGGAAAGAGATTGCAGTGAGCCGAGATTGCGCCTCTACACTCCAGCCTGGGCAACAGAGCAAGACTCCGTTTCAAAAACAAAAACTTCTCATACTTATTATGGGCTCTTGGACGCCATAGAAACAAGAGGGCTGAAAGACTGGGATGTGGGCCGTGAGCGATGTTATTCTGTGAAACAGTACTTGTCGCTGTTCAGTGTTCCTGGGCACAGGAGAGCTACCCAGGCCTTGTGCCCGTGGAGTCACCCAAACGCACACAATGCCCCCATGAAGATGGGGATATGTGGTCCTGGATGCCTAATTTACTACTTACAACTAATGCACACAATTAGATTATTCCCTTGACCCTCCCTTCCCCTCCCCTTCTTTTTTCTTTCTTTTTTTTTCTTTCTGTGACAGGGTCTGGCTCTGTCAACCAGGCTGGAGTGCAGTGGCGCAATCATGGCTCACTGCAGCCTCAACTTCCCAGGCTCAAGAAATCCTCCCGCCTCAGCCTCCCAAGTAGCTGGGACTATAGGTGCATGCCACCATGCCTGGTTAATTTTTTTAAAAGAAGTTTTTTTGTAGAGATAGAGTCTTGCTCTGTGGCCCAGACTGACCTCAAACTCCTGGGCTCAAGTGATCCTCCCACCTCAGCCCCCCAAAGTGCTGGCATGACAGGTGTGAGCCACTGCACCTGGCCTTGATAATTTCCAGTAGTTCTCTAAGCTTAGAGCACTTACCCTCATTTTTTTTTTTTTTAAACAGTCTGGAATGCTCCCTTAAACCCGCCATAAAAATAACTCTTTGTTTGTGTATCCTTTGGTAACCAATTCAATGACTTGCAGGAGCACTGCCAGGCACCCCCAGCCAGTGCAGGTCAGCAGACCGCTTCCCCGGTCCACGCTTGCTGGTCTGTTCGTTCACTCCGCAGTGAACCCTTCTGCTTACAGCTTTTCCGGCTGACCTTCTTTTGATTGACAGTGTAGCCTCTGACAGAAAGCAGACCAGTGGTTGCCAGGGGTGGGGAATGGGAGAGAGAAGGGTGTTGACTGGGAAGATATCAGAGGGACATTTCTGGGTGATGGAAATGTTAGCTCACTTGATTGCAGTGGGGGGACACACAAGAAGTCAAAACTTACTGAACTCTCTCCTTACAATGGATGCATTTTACGGTATGTCAATGAAGCCCCAATAAGGAAGTTTTCAAAAAACGGTGTCACCTCACCTCTCAGCTGGTAGCGTTTGTGTACCTGATATCAATCTTGCTAAGTTTCCTTCAGCCAAGCAGGTCTCTGCTTTTGCTGGGCTGCTCTGCAGAGGCTGTGGCTGCTGGATGATAACCCAGGTTACATAAAAGGGTAGTAACAATGTGCAAACAAATGAGACGTGGCAACCAGCTTTTATCCTGGTGCTGGAGACCTGCAGGGCGTGGTGGGAGTGGTGGCGATGGGACAGTGCAATGGCTCGTTTCGCCTCCTGTCACTGCGCAGGGCTGTGGGTGCAGCTCTGTCATACCTTCTGATTTTTCAAGCTGAGAATCCAGTTGTTATGGCTGTTTTTGAAATCTTACATTCTTTTCAACTGATAACAAATTCAAAACGTTTAAGCATTTGTATGGGGAAAGCGAATCAGGCCTGAGGATTGTGGACTGCTTTCTAGGCTTCCGGCCTGTGGCCACACTGCTGCAGTGGAGGCGGAGGAGGGCTGCTCAGAGGTGGCGAGGGATGGGGAAGGAGCATGAGGAAGTGTGATTCTTCGGTAAGCATGGCTCATACTTCTACTCAGAACCCAAGACAGGCAGTTGCAGAGACGTGCTGACTTTCTGAAGATGTTCTTCCTCCTCCCTCGTTCTTCTTTTGCAGCCCCTCTCTGCCCCTACAGGTCCTCTCTGAAAGCCACAAAAAGGTCTGGAGGTCACAGGACAGGCAGGGAGGGAAGCTCCAAGGACTGACGCTGGTTTTTCCTCCTTCCCCGCCTCGCCAGGTGCTCCTCAGGCTCAGCACCCCCCTCTCCCTGCCCTCTGCTGGTTTGCTCTCTCCTCTCTGCAGGCATTCTCATCCATCACAATGGCTGTAAGCATCCATGACTCCCACATTTCCATCTCCAGCACTAGACGCTTGTATATCCAACGGTATACAGCGACATCTCAACTTCCAGACTTTCAAGACCAAATCCAACTCCTTACTTCGTCCCCCTAGTATGGCCCCACCACCAGCCCACTCTGCATCTATAAACGGCAACACCACCCACAGTCTGCCCACACCAGAAACCCAGACATCATTCATTCATTCTTTTTGTCTTTCCTTTTTTGAGACACAGTCGCTCTGTCACCCAGGCTAGAGGGCAGTGGTGTGATCTCAGCAACCTCCACCTCCCATGCTCAAGGGATTCTCCTGCCTCAGCCTCCTGAGTAGCTAGGATTACAGGTATGCACCACTGTGCCCAGCTAACTTTTCTATTTTTAGTAGAGAGGGGTTTCGCCTTGTTGGCCAGGCTGGTCTTTAACTCCTGGGCTAAAGCAATGTGCCCACCTCAGCCTCCCAGAATACTGTAATTACAGGCGTGAGGCACCAGGCCCAGCCGATCCTTTATTTTTTAGAGATTTGATTCTTTTTTAATCTTTAAAATTATCATACAATAAAATGAATGTTTTCAGGAAAAGGTGGGCAGTTCTGTGAATTACACAGAGAGATTCCTGTAACCACCACCAATATCAAGATAAAAAGCAATGACAGTCACATCTTCCCTTCACCCCTAGCCACTGCCAAACACAGATCTGCTGTCACTAAGGTTTTATCTTCTCAAGAATGTCACATAAACAGAATCCTACGGTGTGTAACCTTTTGAGCTGGCTCCTTTCATTCAGCACAATGTCACTGTGTTTCATTCATGCCACCACGCCTGGTTAATTTTTAAAGTTTTTGTAGAGACAGGATGTCATTATATTGCACAGGCTGGTCTCAAACTCTTAGATTCAACTGATCCTCCCATCTCAGCCTCCCAAAGTACTGCTGGGATTATAAGTGCATGCTACCATGCGCGGGGAATTTTTATATTTTTAGTAGACATGGCATTTCACCATATTGGCCAGGCTGTTCTTGAACTCCTGGCTTCAAGTGATCTGTCTGCCTTTGCTTCCCAAAGTGCTGGGATTACAAGCATGAGCCACCACACCCGACATCCTACTTACTTTAACTCGGAAGTTACAGTGTTACCCAGAGCCCATAAGTAAACAAACAAAAACACCATGGATATTTTGTTGCTGGTACACAAATAAATGTCTTTAAATCTACCAAAGCCACTATACATTCTGTGCAATTAAAAAATTCACTTGAGGTCGGGTGTGGTGGCTCACACCTGTAATCCCAGCACTTTGGGAAGCCAAGGCAGAAAGATCACTTGAAACCAGGAGTTCATGAACAGCCTGGCCAATATGGTGAAATGCAGTCTCTACTAAAAATATAAAAATTTCCTGGGCATGGTGGCATGCACCTATAATCCTAGCTCCTCTGGAGGCTGAGGCAGGAGAATCACTTGAACCCAGTGGGTGGAGGTAGCAGTGAGCTGAGATCACGTCATTGCACTCCAGCCTGGGTGACAGAGTGAAACTGTTTTCCTAAAATACAAAAAGAAAAAAAGAAAGAGAAATTCACCTGAGGCAGGTGACCAGTAAGTCCCTTAGTGGTAGTACTGTCTATGCAGAATAGCAAATACAGTATGAAACAAAGCAATGCAAGCATTTATGTTAAACTGGGCTCCATGCTAAATCTGGCTTTAGGCTTAACTACATTAAAAAAGAATTGCCAAACTGCCAGTGTATTTCTTTACAATATTTCTTCTTTTAACTTCATTACAACTAAGTGCCTTAACTATGAACAATGTTAGCCAAATTTCTGTAATTTTCCACCAGGTTTTAAAGAATATTTTATTTGGCTAGGCGAGGTGGTTTGCACCTGTAATCCCAGCACTTTGGGAGGCCAAGATACGTGAATCACCTAAGGTTGCGAATCCGAGGCCAGCCGGACCAACATGGAGAAACCCTGTCTCTACTAAAAACACAAAATTAGCTGGGTGTGATGGTGCATGCCTGTAATCCCAGCTACTGGGGAGGCTGAGGCAGGAGCATCACTTGAACCCAGGAGGCGGAGGTTGGGGTGAGCTGAGATCGTGCCATTGCACTCCATCCTGGACAACAAGAGCGAAACTCCATCTCAAAAGAAACAAAGAATATTTTATTTATTTTTTATTTTATTTTAATTTTTTGAGACAGAGTCACCCAGGCTGGAGTCACCTCTGTCACCCAGGCTGGAGTGCAGTGGCACGTTCTCAGCTCACTGCAACCTCTGCTTCCCAGGATCAAGCAATTCTCCTGCCTCAGCCTCCCAAGCAACTGGGACTACAGGCGCCCACTAGCACACCCAACTAATTTTTGTACTTTTAGTAGAGATGGGGTTTCACCATGTTGGCCAGACTGGTCTTGAACCCTTGACCTCAAGTGATCCACTCACCTTGGCCTCCCAAAATGCCAGGATTACAGATATGAGCCACTGCACCCAGCTGAGAATATCTTATTAACTAAACTTTTTCAACTTCCTATGTTTTCTGTATGTGCATGAACATAGACACACAGAGAAACAGGAAAAAATGAAACAAATTATGTATGACTTACACCAGCCATCTATGACATGGTTGGACTTCTTGTTATGTCCTATTTTTTATGTATTTATTTACTTTGAGACAGAGTCTTGCTCTGTTGCCCAGGCTGGAGTGCAGTGGCATGACCTTGGCTCACTGCAACCTCTGCCTGTCGGGTTTAAGCAATTCTCCTGCCTCAGCCTCCCTCTCAAATCCCGAGCTGAGATTACAGGTGTGTGCCACCATGCCCAGCTAATTTTTGTATTTTTAGTAGAGACGGCGTTTCACCATGTTGGCCAGGCTGGTCTCGAACTCCTAACCTCAGGTGATCTGCCTGCCTCGGCCTCCCAAAGTGCTGGGATTACAGGCATGAGCCACTGTACATTGCCTGTCCTAATTTTTTTATTAAATAACCACTCATTTTACTTTAAGACAAAAATTTACAGTGTAAGATTCTTTCTCCTACTAAAATGTTTTCTTTATAAACTTCCTTACCAAAAACACATCTTTATATCCATAACTTTCTTCATCTCTCTCTCCCCTTTACTTTCTACCTTGTTTCATAAATAACCTTTCCAAGCTCGTAGTGTGAATCAACCTCTAGATAACTTCTGAATTAGACAAAATTATTCTTATTCTCAATAAGAACACATCTTCTTTGGCACATTTTACATACAGAATTATGTATTAACTAGAATTCTTGTCCTTAATACTCTTAAATTTTAGTGAAAACCTAGGAAACAAGAAATCCTGAACTGCCTAACAGATATTAACATTGTATATGTGAGACAGTTCTGCAATTTTAAAGAAACATGTTTTCCTACACCATAACCCTTTCTGAGTTGGAAATGTCCCAGGCATCCAATAAGCACCCAATATAATTTCAAGATTTTAAATTCCATGAAAAGTTTCCCTACTGCATTTATCCCATTTACATTTCATTCATTTTTAGGAATTTATCTAGCTTACTAATGAGAATTGGGATATTAAACAAAGCTAGTCATTATTTCTTCATTCACCGTTTTTATAACCTGTGACTATCAGGTGTTCACTAAGTAAGAAATTTCAAGTTAAATACATGGATATTTTCACCAATAACTCAGAAGATTCCCCATTTTTATTAAACTAACAACATTAGTCTTTTCTATTAAAAAATTATGCAAAGATCATTTTGTTCTTGGCTAGATTTATAATCTTATAATCTTTTGTGCCAAACTCTGACACCTTAAAATATCTAGCAGAGACAAAGATAAAACCCAGACAAAAATGTATGCTGACAACTCAAAACATTTCTATTTTTATTTTACCGATTATCTTAAAGCCAGCTCACTTATTAAAGATTAACCTAAGTCATGTAAACTTGAAAAATGCTTGGACTCATATACTTAATTTATGAGTGTTCCTTTATTTACATGCTAATTTGGTACTTTGCAAAAACAACATATAACATCCAGGAACACAGGCACATGCAAAGATCCAATAGCTTTGCCTAGGAATTCTAGCCATGAGATAGCAATACAAATTCACCAGTTTATGAACATATTCACATAGGTAAATTTTGTTTGCCCTAATAGGTAATTCAACAAAGGCTATGAACCAAAATTTTGAGTAAAGCATGTTCCATGATAGTTTTATTTTTATTTTTTGAGTCGGGGTCTTGCTCTGCTGCCCAGGCTGGAGTGCAGTAGTGCAATCACAGCCCACTGCAGCCCTGACTTCCCAGGCTCAAGCAATGCTCCTAGCTCAGCCTCCTGTATATCTAGGACTTCAAGTGCATGCCCCCATGCATGGCTAGTATTTTCATTTTTTGTACACAAAGGATCTTGCTATGTTGTCTAGGCTGGCTGCAAACTCCTGAGCTCAAGTGATCCTCTTGCCTTGGCCTTTCAAAGTGCTGAGATTATAGGCATAAACCATTGTGCCTGATCTATAGTTTTCTTTTTATTTATTTAGTTTTTAATTTTTAATTTTAATTTTTATTTTTTTTGAGATGAAGTCTCACTTTGTCACCCAGGCTGGACTGCAATGGCACAATCTTGGCTCACTGCAACCTCCACCTCCAGATTCAAGCAATTCTCATGCCAGCCTCCCAAGTAGTTGGGATTACAGGTGCCCGCAACCACACCCAGCTAATTTTTGTATTTGTGGTCGAGATGGGATTTCACCATATTGGCCAGGCTGGTCTTGAACTCCTGACTTCACGTGATCTGCCCACCTCAGACTCCCCAAATGCTGAGGTTACTGGCATGAGCCACCATGCCTGGCCTATAGTTTGATTTTTAAAGGCCAAATCTCCCCAAACTCCAAAGAACACTGGGGCCAAACAGTATCCCAGAAGAACAACATGTACTAATCAGACCTTGAAACCACCTTTGCAAAGATGACGACAGTGAGAGAAGTCTAGCATGGCTGACTCCATCTTGCTTCTAGCCTTATAGGCTAGCTGTCCTCACTTATTCCTGGGCATAGATCAAGCTAACCATGGGAGGAATTTATAGTTTAACTTTGAAGCAAGGATGATAACCATTTTTCCCTAAAACTAAATCCTCCTTGCTCAGGGACGGAAGCCACCTTTATAAAACGAATAAAAGACCACACAACTGCGATTATGGGAGGTGCCTGGTTTCTGTTAAAATGTAAGCATAGCAATAATCTCTTACTGATCAAGGGTCATGTGGCCAGAGATCAGATTGCTTCTGATTGCTCCTATAGACGACATCGCTATTGTAGAACCTAAGACTGGTGTTTTGAGATGTTTTTCAGACTTTGGCACTCTGGCAACCAACTAACCCCCCCGAACCCATGACTCATGACTCAACTGGTCCTGTGGGTCCCACCCAGAGGCAACTCAGTGCACAAGGACCACTTTCCACACCCTGACAGTTTTATCCCCAATGAGTCAGCACCACCCATTCCCTAGACCTCTGCCACCAAATTATCCACAAAAACCCTAGCCTCTGAGTCCTCAGGGAGACATAAGACTGGAGTAATAACTCCAGTCTTTCTGTTTGGCTAGCTCTGTGTTAATTAAATTCTTTCTCTACTGCAATATCATGGTCTCAGTGAGTTAGTTTTGTCTGTGCAGTGGGCAAGAAAAACCCATCAGGCAATTACAACCCAACCCTGCTTAGAACAGCAACATAAAAACCTGGATACATGGAACTCCATCCCACTTTCCCATTCAACAGCAAAATGAGACCCACAGAGGGGCAAGAGCATTGCAAAATAATATCTATTGATCATATTATAATTTGTCACAACTATATTGACACACACACATAAACAATTATCGAAACGCAATCCAATTGCTACAGCAACGAACGAGCCCAAAGAGTGTCCAAACTAAAACAGCCGGGATGCCTTCCTCTCTCAGACGGTCTTTAAAGGCCAAATCTTAGGTTGGCAGAGGCCGAGGGAATGGGTGCTCCTGACTGGGGATAAAACTGTAGGGGTGTGGAAAATGGTCCTTGTGCACTGAGTCTGCCTCTGGGTGAGAGCCACAGGACCAGATGAGTCATGGGTTCAGGTGGGATCAGTCGGTTGCCAGAGTGCAAAAGTTGGGCTTGTTCCATCTGCAAACAGAAATTCCTTCTCAGTTTCCCAAATCAAGAGGAGCCATGCGGTACCCACCAAAAATCACTCACATGTCCAGACACAGTTGTGCACACACGAAATTACTAATGTCAATGAAAAGAGTCGAACTCTGTAAAATATTTGAAGAGATTTATTCCGAGCCAAATATGAATGACCACGGCCCATGACACACCCCTCAGGAGGTCCTGAGAACACGTGTCCAAGGTTGTCAGGGTGCAGACTGGTTTTATACATTTTAAGGAGGCATGAGACACCAAATACATTTAAGAAATGCATTGGTTTGGTCCAGAAAGCCGGGACAACTTGGGGGCAGGGCTTCCAGGCTACAGGTAAATTTGAACATTTTTTCTGGCCTGGAGTTCTCTCTGTCCCTTGAGCAGGCCAAGCTCTGAATGTCTGCACGATCCTTGTGCTCCGCTCTTTACCTGACTGGTTCCCCACTTCTTCCAAGTTTCTGTTCAATGTCATGCCTTAGAGAGGCTTTCCCTGATCACCCAATCTCAAGTAGCTCCCCGCTCTGATATTATCTCATACTGCACTCAGATGGTTTGATGTATGTATTTGTGTGTTCATTTGTTTAACGTGACGCCTACTGGACTGGGAAGCCCGTGACAGCAATCACCATGTCAGTTTTGTTTGTCACTATATACCCAGTGAGTGCCGAAAACCATGCTTAGCCAAGAGTGGGCATTTCATGATGGATAAATGAATGAGTGATTTTAAAAAAGGATCTCTAATTTTCCACTGTTATAAATAATACTACCAGGCACATCCTTTTCCATAATGGCATGCACACTATGTGTTTCCTAAAAGTCGTACTGTTAAATTAAATTATATATACATATAAAGTTTTGATAAATATTGATGAATCACCTTCCCGGCTGACTCAACCCTTACTTCCCCAACAGTCTGTAAGAGATTCCATAACTCTGCCAACAAGAGAAAATATTGTATTTTAATTGTTTTGAGATGCTATCTAGAATTTAGAAACTCATACATTAGTCTGGGATTTCCAAAGAAACAGAACCAATAGAGTGTGTGTGTGTGTCTGTGTGTGTTGTGTGTGTGTGTGTCTGTGTGTGTCTCTGTGTGTGTGTGTCTCTGTGGGTATGTGTGTCTGTAGCTCTGTGTCTGTCCCTGTGCATGCCTGTGTTTGTGTATGTGTGTGTGTCTCTGTGTATGTTTTTGTGTGTGTGTCTCTGCGTGTCTGTGTGTGCTTCTGTCTCTATGTTTTTGTGTGTTTATCTATATATGTGTCTCTGTGAGGGTCTGTGTGTTTCTGTGTGCATGTCTGTGTGTGTGTCCGTGTGTGTTTCTGTGTGTCTGTGTGTTAGTTCATGTCTCTGTGTTTTTGTGTGTCTCTGTGTATGTCTCTGTGTGCATGTCTTGTCTGTCTCTGTGTGTGTGTCTCCACGTGTCTGTCTCTGTGTATGTTTCCATGGTGTGCATGTCTGTGTGTGTGTGTGTGTGTGTGTGTGTGTCCGTGGATATCTATGCATCTGTGTGTTGGTGTCTCTGTGTGCATGTTTTTGCATGTGTCTCTGCATGCACGTCTGTGTGTGTGTTTTTGTGTGTGTGTCTCCGTGTGCCTGTGTGTGTCTCTATGTGTGTGTGTGTGTCTGTGTGTGTGTATAAAGAGATTTATTTAAGGAATTGGCTCATGTGATTGTGAACGCTTGATGAGCCCCAAGTCTGATGGAGGAGGCTGGCTGACTCGAGGCTCAGGAGGAAGTTGTGGTTTGAGTCTAAAGAGAGCCTGCTGCAGAGCCAGGAGGACCCACTGCTGCAGATGAAGTCTGAATCCAGTGTGTGGGAGAATTCTCTTTTGCATGTGGAGGTCAGCCTTTTGTGCTGTTCAGGCCTTCAAGTGATTGAGGAGACCCCTGCATTTTGAAAGGCAATCTGCTTTGCTCAGATCTACCAATTTAAATGTCAATCTCATCCAAAAACACCTTCACAGAAACACCCAGAGTAATGTTTCACCAAATACCTGGGCACTGTGGCTTAGCCAAGCCGACACATAAAATTAACCATCTTACTCTGTATTGTTTTCATATTAATCTCCCAGATTAAAAATGAGATAGACAATATTTCCATATTGTGTAGAGTCATTTGTATTTCTCCCAATACTTGCCTCGTTCTTATTTGACTTATAGGAATTCTTTGAATATTGGCTTACAAACCCCATATCATGTATATAAAAGTAGGATAGTGGCCTTTTACTTTGCTAATGTTTTTCATAAGTTTTCTATTTTTAGTTCCTCACATTTGTCATCATTTTTTGATGACTTCTATGTTATGTCATACTAGGAAAAATCCTCCTTATTTATAAGACTTTTAAAGTTATAGAATACCTACACAATGTTTATGATTTTTTTTTTTGAGGTGGGGTTTCGCTCTTGTTGCCCAGGCAGGAGTGCAATGGCTCAATCTCAGTTCACTGCAATCTCCGCCTCCTGAGTTCAAGCTATTCTCCTGCCTCAGCCTCCTGTGTAGCTGGGATTATAGGTGCATGCCATCACACCCGGCTAATTTTGAATTTTAAGTAGACAGGCCTTCTCCATGTTGGTCAGGCTGATCTCGAACTCCCAACCTCAGGTGATCTGCCTACCTCAGCCTCCCAAAGTGCTGGGATTACAGGTGTGAGCCACCACGCCCAGTCCAACGTTTATAATGTTTAAAAACATATTTGATCTTGAATGCAGCTGGCTTTTATTATTGTTATCTGGCTGTAATTCGTCCCAGTAGATAATCAGTTATCCTAACATAATTTACTGAATAGTCCATCCTTTCCCACAATGATTTGAAATGACTTGGATCACGTAAGTAGAAAGAATCCCCCTAATGTAATCTAAAACAAGATTTCATCATTTTTACCCATCCTTACCCATAACTAGCAAAAATATTAAAGATTCAAACATCCAGTGTTCGAGAAGGTGCAGGGGAATGGGTTCTGCCATGTACAGCTGGTGGAAATGTAAATTACCAAACACTATTAGGAAGGCAATATGCAAATATCTAACAATAATTTCAAGCCACATCTCTCTGACCTAGCAATTACATAAATTATATATCTAAAGATTCATCTAACCAAAATACTCAATCTGTTCAGATAGATAGATAGATAATAGATAAATTTGCAGAGGTACTGTTTGTTATACCAAAAGAACTGTAAACTATGTAAATTAATCCTAAATGGTTACACAAATTATAAGACAGTCCTGAAAAAAAATACCATGTACCCGTTAGAAAGACTATAGATCGCTATAGGCTGCCATGAAAAGATCACTAAGGCATATTCTAAGGTGAAAAATAAAATTTCAGAAAAATATATAGAATATGATTCCATTTATATGCTTTTTTTTTTTGAGATGGAATCTGGCTCCATCACCCAGGCTGGAGTGCAGTGGTACCATCTCAGCTCACTGCAACCTCCGCCTCCTGGGTTCAAGTGATTCTCCTGCCTCAGTCTCCCGAATAGCTGGGACTACAGATGCCTGCCACCATGCCTAGCTCATTTTTGTATTTTTAGTAGAGACAGGGTTTTACCATGTTGGCCAGGCTGGTCTTGAAACCCTGACCTCAGGTGCCTACCTCATCCTCCGAGAGTGCTGGGATTACAGGTGTAAGGCACTGCTCCCAGCCCCATTTATGCATTTTTAAACCAAATATTTGTATATGTACATATATGGACATAAACAAAACAGAGGTTTCTTCTGGAAAGGAAGAAGTGTCAGGGAGAAGTGAAATGGCATTTCACACTTCTGTACCGTTGGGTTTTTTCAAAGGATATATTCAATGTATGATAATACGATTTTTTAAAATTAGAGAAATCATTATGGGAAACCACTCTACACCTTGTTTCTGACCAAGTGAGAGCAGATAAGAGAGCAGAGGGATTCAGGCTGCCTGAGGGATTCAAGCTGCCTCCAGGGTCACTGTGAGGGTAGCTGGAATCACCGGGGTAAATAAATGATTTCTCATGTTCAGGCTTCCAAGGGCCCATCCCTGGGGCTGGGGAGGAGCAAGATGCTTAAACCGTTCCCAAGCGTCAGGCATTGAAAGCAGGAGTGTTTTCTCTAAGGAGAGTGCTGTGCTATAATTGACCTCTTTAGCATTCAGCGTCTGCATGACAGAATGCAGCTCTGGGCTGTCGGAAAAGACTAGGCTGCTTGTGCTGGGAGAGACTGCTGCCCAAGGACAAGTCCTGTACTCACAGCAATGCTGAATCGTGGCCAGGGCCATCTGCCCACACCAGAGCATCTGGCCGCAGCCTGATCATCACTCTTCTGGCGTGAATGCTGAGGGAAGTTGATCATGCAGTCACAGGGCTATCTTGACAGCACCCAACTTTAAACCTGTGACCTATTTCTGGCTCTCCACTGTGATGAATTCTGTCAATAATAATAATAAAAACATCCTAAAACTATTTTATGAACAATACATTACTCATTTCACATTAAGAATGTTGCTCTGTTATTGGAAACATGTAAAAGACAGCATTGTTTTGTTTTGTTTTGTTTTGAGACGGAGTCTCGCTCTGTCGTCCTGGCTGAAGCGCGGCGGCGGGATCACTCCTGGGTTCAAGAGATTCTCCTGCCTCAGCCTCCTGAGTAGCTGGGATTACAGGTGCCTGCCACCACGCCTGGCTAATTTTTGTATTTTTGGTAGAGACGAGGTTTTGCCATGTTGGCTAGGCTGGTCTCGAACTCCTGACCTCAGGTGATCCACCTGCCTCAGCCTCCCAGAGTGCTGAGATTACGGGCATGAGCCAGTGTGCCCGGCCGACAGCATGGTTTTGGTCATCTCAAATGCGCACACAAATACATAAATCCCATGGTTTTGGTATTGCATCATTTTTTTTCATATATGGGGACACAAAAAATGGGAGTGGTATAGGCTGTTCGGACCTCTGCAAGGCCCTGAGGGGACACTGGCCATCTTTTGGTTTCCTGGCTTCTGAACCCCTTCTGTGCTTAGGGAACTGGCCACACTGAGCCTTGTGGGGAGGCAGAGCCCGTCTCGCATCCCACTAGAGAAGCTACTGATGCAGGGACCTTGTTTTCCAAGCATCCCCCATGCCTGCCTTTAGCCAGTCAGGTGCACTTGCCCCAAATTCTGAATCTGAGGCTAATGGCACAAAGGAGGAAAGTGGAAAATCACTTCTGGCAGTGGCAGTAGCGGTGGCAAATGGAATGTGGCTCTAGGTCCTAGTGTGTGGTGGGGTGAGGGGAGGGGTCCTGCATCCTCCCGGGACTGAGTTAATGGCATGACTTTTAATGTGGCCCTGTCTGTGCAGCTTCCTTGATTCTAGAAGCCTGGTTTTCCAGCCTTCCTGGCAAATCTCTGAGCTACCCAATATCTTATCATTAAATCCCTAAATGAGCCAGAGTTGGTCTCTGTTGCTGCAATTAAGAGCCGTCGCTGAGACACAAGTCCAGCACAATGAGGATGAGCAGGGAAGCCTGCGTTCTGCTGAGAAATGTGCAACCCATTAGTAATCAGCAAAACGAGACGGCTGAAACGGCATGGAGACGCCACTTGCTATCCATGTGATTGGCAAAATCTCAGGCACTGGGTAATGCCAAGAGTGGGTGGGGGTGTGGCTCAGAGATCCAATGCCTTGTGGCCAGTGGCTATACCCTTTTCCTTTTTAAAACATTTGTTTCCTTGGCTGGGCGCAGTGGCTCATGCCTGTAATCCTAACACTTTGGGAGGCTGAAGCAGGTGGATTATCTGAGGTCAGGAGTTCGAGATCAGCCTGGCCAGCATGGTGAAACCCCCATCTCTACTAAGAACACAAAAATTAGCCAGGTGTGGTGGCAGGCACCTGTAATCCCAGCAACTCAGGAGGCTGAGGCAGGAGAATCACTTGCACCCAGGAGGCAGAGGTTGCAGTGAGCCGAGATCATACCACTGCACTCCAGCCTAGGAGAAAGAGCAAAACTGTGTCTCCAAAAAACAAAACAAAACAAGAATGGACAGTGAGTGAAATAAGTCTGTTGGGGACAAAATTTGGTGGGGGGCCCAGAAGATCAAGCTGCCTTAGAAAGAGCTCAGTCACCGACTTTCCTCTTTTTGACCACACGACTCTTCTAGGTACAAAAGCCTGCTGGGCCAGGCACAGTAGCTCATGCCTGTAATCCCAGCACTTTGGTAGGCCGAGGTTGGGGGATCATGATGTCAGGAGATTGAGACCATCCTGGCTAACACGGCAAAAGCCAAATCTCTACTAAAAATACAAAGAATTAGCTGGGTATGGTGGCACATGCCTGTAGTCCCAGCTACTAGGGAGGCTGAGGCAGGAGAATCACTTGAACTCGGGAGTTGGAGGTTGCAGTGAACCGAGATCACGCTACTGCACTCTAGGCCTCCCCGACTGCTGAGATTACAAGCGTAAGCCATCACGCCCAGCCTATGCCATTTTCTTAATGATAGCTGGTACTCCCTCACGGTAAGTCACAAGCCTTTTTATCCTGTAATATCAGTCTTGGAATTCTTTATCTTCTCTCCTCTGTATCTAGAAGACGGTAGCATTCGCTTATCTGCTGCAGAGCTCTTAGCTCTATCCTTCGCCCCGATTCAGAAAGGGGGGTTCTTGATGCTGTGGACTCGAAGGACCAGCACCCCAAGCAAAGCAGTGGCTGGCACAGGTGGACAAACTGGGCAAGCAAAGCAACAGTCCTTGGGAGAAGAGTCCACGTGGTGGGAAGCAGGGCATGGTACTTTTTAGCGGTTACATCCTATCGTGTTTGTGCCTTCTTCTTCCCTTTCTCAGTCCTGACAAGAGGTCCGTTAATTTGTCTTTTCAGAAAACCAAGATTCTCCCTAGCAATTATCTTTGCTTTCTAGTTGCATTAATTTCGAATCTTATCTTTATTGTTTCCTTACTTTGCTCTGGTGAGTCTTCTCCGTTCCTTTTCTAACATGTTAACTCCATGCTCTTTTGGCCTTTCTTCTTCGCTAATGTAAGCATTTAGTGTGATAGATTTCCCTCTAACAACAGCTTTAGTGGGATGTCACAAGTTTTGATTTGCAGAATTCTCATTATTTTGAGCTCTAACTAGGCTCCAATTTCCATGTGATTTTTTTCTTTGACTCCTGACTTTGGAAATGTATCTTAATTTTCCTTTTTTCTTTTTCTTTTTTTTTTTTTTTTGAGATGCAGTCTCACTCTGTCACCCAGGCTGCAGTTCAGTGGCACGATCTTGGCTCACTGCAACCTCCACCTCCTGGGTTCAAGTGATTCTTCTGCCTCAGCCTCCCAAGTAGCTGGGATTACAGGCGTGTGCCACTATGCCTGGCTAATTTTTGCATTTTTAGTAGAGACGGGGCTTCACCATGTTGACCAGGCTGGTCTTGAACTTCTAACCTTAGGTGATCCGCCTGCCTCAGCCTCCCAAAGTGCTAGGATTGCACGTGTGAGCCACCGCGCCCAGCCGTCCCTCATCTTTTACTATTTCTTTTTTTTCTCCTCTCTCGATGTTTTGAATCTTCTTCGGAGATTAAGTTTGTTTTTTTCTTTCTCACTTAATTTATTCCTCCATTCACTTGGAAACTATATGTTCTGTTTTCATTATTTCTTGGTTATTATAAACATTGTAAGATGTTAGGATTTCCTCAGTGAGTTCCTTCCTCCCTCCCTTCTCTCTTCCCTTTAAAACCACACATCAAGGTGGTTTTAAACTATGTGAATCTAGGGCAGGTGGCTTCAAATTATGTGAATCTAGGGCAGGTAGCTTCAAATTTTGTTACTCTAGGGCAGCAGTTCTCAAAGCATAGTCTGTGAGGTCCAAACTGTTCATAATGCTATTAAGATGCTGATGCCTCTCCTCACTCTCATTATTTCACAAATAATGGGCACAGTGGAGGTTTTGAGAGCTATGTGACGTGGTATCATGATAGAATGAATGCAGAGCAGATAGGAAAATACAGCTGTCTTCTATTAAGCCAGGCATTAAAGAGATCTGCAAAAATGTAAAACAATGCCACTGTCACGAATGTTTTGAAGATATAGTTGTTTGTTTCTAGGAATGCGTTATTTATGTTAACATGTAATGGTTTTATGGTTATTATTACGAGCTAATACACATTTAAAATTTTTTCTGTTTTAATTTTGTTTGTTGTTTTGTTTCTTTGAGACAGAGTTTTACTCTTGTCACCTAGGCTGGAGTGCAATGGCACCATCTCGGCTCACTGCAACCTCTGCCTTCTGGGTTCAAGCAATTCTCCTGCCTCAGCCTCCCGAGTAGCTGAGATTACAGGTGTGTACCACCATACCTGGATAATTTTTTGTATTTTTAGTAGAGATGGGGTTTCACCATGTTGGTCAGGCTGGTCTCAAACTCCTGACATCAGGTGATCCACCTGCCTTGGCCTCCCAAAGTGCTGGGATTATAGGTGTGAACCACTGCACTGGCCCCATTTTAACTTTGAATATGGTTAATGCAAATAGATACAGCCTACATAAACAGAAGCTCTTTGGGAGCCTCGGGAATTTTCTTTTCTTTTTTTTTCTTTTTTTTTTTTTTGAGTCAGTGTCTCACTCTGTCAACCAGGATGAGTGCAGTGGCATAAACACAACTCACTGCAGCCTTGTCTTCCCAGGTTCAAGTGATCCTCCCACCTCAGCCTGTCAAGTAGCTGGGACTACAGGTACATGCCACCATGCCCGGCTGATTCTTGTATTTTTTGTGGAGATGGGGTTGTGCCATGTTGCCTGGGCTGGACTTGAACTCCTAAGTTAAGCAATCCACCTGCCTCAGCCTCCCAAAGTGTTGAGATTACAGGTATGAGCCACCATGCCCAGGCCTTCAGTAATTTTCAAAAGTATAAGCCGGCCCTGAGATCCACAGCTTGAGAATTGCTGTGAGATGGTAGACGGGTTTACTCTGCTAAGTGCAATTGTGCACGCATAAAACATTCTGCTACCTGATGTATGTTTAATGATTCAAAATTTCATAAAGTCTAATGCCACTTAAGCTCTCAGAGATGTGAGTTTAAAGTCTGCCTGGTAAAATGCAAAGCTTGTTGGTGTATTAAATATGAGACTTAACAACCAGAACTATTCCATGAGAAGATAAAGAAGTAACAAAAGCGGCTTAGATAGCTGAAATTGCTCCCCACACACTTGTATTCACCACATATGCTAATTCGAGTTCTAAAGATTCTTTTTTTTGAGACAGAGTCTCGCTTTGTCACCCAAGCTGCAATGCAGTGGCGCGATCTTTGCTCACTGCAACCTCTGCCTTCCAGGCTCAAGCAATTCTCATGCCTCAGCTTCCCGAGTAGCTGGGATTACAGGCGTGTGCCACCACACTGGGCTAATTTTTTTATTTTTAGTAGAGATGGGGTTTCACCATGTTGTTCTGGCTGATCTTGATCTCCTGGCCTCAAGTGATTTGCCCATCTTGGCCTCCCAAAGTGCTGGAATTTCAGGCATAAGCCACCACACCTGGCCTAAGAATTCTTTAAATTGGTATTTTTCTTCTTGTTTTATGGGGAAGGATTACTTCATCTACAATTGAGTGGAATATTAACCCAAACTATATTCTAAGATTTCCAATCTTAGAAGCTAAGAGGACCTGGGGGAGGAGGGAAGTGCAATACTAATTAGATTTGTGCTATGTTGTCCTGGGGGAAATGCATATTTAATTCTTGTCAGCAAAGATTAAAGAAAGGTTTTCAGGGCAAAAGTTATGAACAGGCTTAGTGTGTTTTATTTTGAACAGGACAATTCACAAAGCCTTTGTGAAAGCCTCTATTTTCCTGTTAGACTACTTGATAGCATCTAGTTCATGTAATCTAGGGCAATTCAACTGGTTCTATTGCATCTGCCAGTAAATAAATGGTTCCTGGGGCATCATGTTCAGCAAGGAAAGGAAGCTTTGAAGGTTACATAGGCAAGGCTCCCCTCAGCCCTCTCTGGTTTTCAGGTTGTCGGGAGAGTGAGTGTCTACTGGAAAGGGACTGTGATGTGAAGTCAGGTCACTTGGTTTGTGTAAATTTATGGGAGACCTTTCTCCTAAAGATGGGCTCAAGATGTCACCATTTACAATGTTACTCTCAATGAGCTTGGGGAGGTCCTGCTCCTAGGGGTGGGACACAGTGATAAGTGGGAGGGGTGTGCCGGGCACGGTGGCTCACGCCTGTAATCCCAGCACTTTGGGAGGCTGAGACAGGCAGATCACCTGAGGCCAGGAGTTTGAGACCAGCCTGGCCAACATGGCAAAACCCCTTCTCTACTAAAAATACAAAAATTAGCCGGACGTGGTGGCATGTGGCTGTAATCCCAGCTACTTAGGAGGCTGAGGCAGGAGAATCGCTTGAACCCGGGAGGCGGAGGCTGCAGTGAGCCAAAATTGTCCATTGCATTCCAGTCTGGGCAACAAGAGCATAAACTGTCTCAAAACACATACACACACACACACACACACACACAAAGAGGGTGGGGTGTACTGATTGGTGGACCTGAAGATGGCAATTTGGTTTTGATTTTTTGAGATGGAGTCTCACTCTGCTGCCCAGGCTGGAGTGCAGTGGTGCAATCTCGGCTCACTGCAACCTCCGCCTCCCAGGCTCAAGTGATTCTCCAGCCTCAGCCTCCCGGGTAGCTGGGATTATAAATTCATGCCACCAAGCCTGGCTAATTTTTGTATTTTCAGTAAAGACAGCATTTCACCATGTTGGTCAGGCTGGTCTCGAACTCCTGACCTCATGATCCGTCCGCCTCAGCCTCCCAAAGTGCTGGGATTACAGGTGTGAGCCACCATGCCTGGCAAAGATGGCAATTTTATCATAACATGCTCTGCAGTCTCTTTTCAAAAATGAACAAGCAATCAGAGGTGGCACTGGTTGGTTCAGCCTTCTTCACAACATGCCTCCCTCCTTAGTAACTGCATCCCTCCCTTGCCCTCTGCCCTGTTGTTTGGTGGAGCTGACTTCACCCCACCTCCTGCTCCAGAGGCTGGTGTGAAACCAGGACCCTGATTATCAGGGCAGTTCATCCTCTGACCACAGTGATGGTTCACACTCAGGTGCATGACTCAATCTGGGCCAGCGAAAGATGAACCCAGGCAGGGTGTGGTGGCTCACACCTGTAATCCCAGCACTTTGGGAGGCTGAGGCGGGCAAATCACTTGAGGTCAGGCGTTCGAGACCAGTCAGGCCAACATAGCGAAACCCTGTTTCTACTAAAAATACAAAAATTAGCTGGGATGTCGTGATGCACGCCTGTAATCCCAGCTACTCAGGAGGCTGAGGCAGAGGTTGCAGTTAACCAAGATCATTCCACTGTACTCCAGCCTGGGCAACAGAGTGAGACTCTGTCAAAAATTAAAAATAAATAAATAAAAATAAAAAAGATAATGAACTCAGACCTTCTCTTTTAATCATTAGGAGAAAGAACCTCTCTTCTACTGAACTTGAACTTGAAGGCTGGTCCGTCTCTTCTGGGGGCCATTGTGAAGAGAGAGGCTGCATAAACCTGAAGTCAACTCAAAGGAAGGGAAAACAGAGAAAAAGCACACATTCAGGCATGATGTTCTAAAGCAGATCTACTCTGGGGATTTTTAGATTTGAAAACCAAATATTCTCCTTCCTTAGCTTAAGCCAGTTTGAGGCTGAGATGAATAGAATGTAATTTCTCTGCACAGGCCTATGTGTTCATTGCTCTGTGCTAGTCCTTGTTCTAAAAATTAGCCTTTTGCCCATTTTGTTCACACCTTTTGCCCATTTTCTAATTGAATTGCGTGGTTGTTTTTTATTCATTTTGCTATTGAGTTTTGTGGGATATTTATTTATTTAGAGAGTCTGGCTCTGCTGTCCAGGCTGGAGTGCAGTGGCATGATCTCAGCTCACAGCGACCTCCGCCTCCTGGGTTCAAGTGATCCCTCCGCTTCAACCTCCTTAGTAGCTGGGATTACAAGTGTGCACCACCACACCTGGATAATTTTTGTATTTTTTGTAGAAATGGGATTTCACCATGTTGGTCAAACTGGTCTTGAACTCCTGACCACTTCAAGTTGATCAGCCTGCCTCAGCCTCCCAAAGTGTTGGGATTACAGGTGTGAGCCACCGCAGCGGCCAACACAGAGTCATATTTCTTTAGAATTTTGAGGCTGATGTTCCCATTATGCTTCTCCCTCACTGAATTTTTTTTTTTTTTTTTTTTTTTTTTTTAGACAGAGTCTTGCTCTATTGCTCAGGCTGGAGTGCCGTGGTGCGATCTCGGCTCATTGCAAACTCTGCTTCAACCTTCACTTCCCAGGGTTCAAGCAGTTCTCTGTTTCTGCCTCCTGAGTAGCTGGGATTACAGATGCCCGCCATCGTGCCCAGCTAATTTTTGCATTTTTAGTAGAGATGGGGTTTCACCATCTTGGCCAGGCTGGTCTTGAACTCCTGACCTCGAGATCCACCCACCTTGGCCTCCCAGAGTACTAGGATTACAGGCATGAGCCACTGCGTGCGGCCGTCTCTCTTACCGAATCTCCTGCCTTCTTCATCAGAGGCGTATCGTATTGGACTTTAAGTGCATCCTTTTGGTCCATGTTTCTAAAATATGCTTTGCAAATACACTTTGCCCTGAAACACTGTTTAGTATTTTGTGTTTTATCAAATAGCCGTAAACACCTATAGTAAAAGTCATTCTGCCACTCGCTACTTTCTACCCCAAATCATGCCTTTGCTATCTGGCCTCCATCACTGAACCTTACATATGTCATTGATATTTTTTGTCTGCTGTAACAGTCCATCATATTACTAAGGTGAGTTTTATTTTTCCCATTCTCCTATTAATAGACATTTAAATCATTTCCCATTCTTCACCAGTATGACAATGCTACCTTGAACATCCCTGTGTGCCTCCTTGGACACACGCAGGAGAGTTCTTCCACTGGGTGGCATTGCATGTGCATTTTCCATTTCAGTAGAAACTGCCAAGGTGCTCTCCAAAGTGATGGCATAAATCCAGCTCTTTCTGCAAGAAGGCTTGGGTGCAGTGGCTTGAGTTCAGACCGGAGCAATCCAGGTCGGTTTCTATCTATTGAATATTTCCCCCAGTACGAAAGGACAAGAGAAACAGGGCCTACTTTTCAAAGCGCCCTCATGAAACCAAATGACTTCCATCTTAATTTTATAACTATTTACGCTCACGCCTGTAATCTCAGCACTTTGGGAGGCTGAGGCAGGTGGATCATGAGGTCAGGAGTTCAAGACCAGCCTGGGCAACATACTGAAACCCCGTCTCTACTAAATATACAAAAATTAGCCAGACATGGTGGCGGGCACCTGTAGTCCCAGCTACTCAGGGGACTAAGGCAGGAGAGTCACTTGAACTCAGGCGGTGGAGGTAGCAGTGAGCCAAGATTGGGCCACTGTGCTCAAGCCTGGACAACAGAGCAAGATTCCATCTCAAAAAACAAGAGGAGGCTCACCAGCCTTCCCACCAGCTCTTCTCCCCATCCCACCCCTGCAGCCTGACCCTAGGTAATAAGCGGTGGGGAGTGACCCAGTCATGCACGACCTGCCCAGAGGAAGGGGGCTTCAAACAAGCGCCTGAGACCCTCATAGGAACCCAGCAGATTGGGACAAGCTCCAGACGTATCAATGGACCATGGTATGGCAAAGCAGGACACTCTCTCCAGGACTCCAAAGGAGTCACCCACTCCCCACTCCTTGCCTTTCTTAACCGAACCCAGATGGTCATGAACATTCAAGAAAAGCATGAAGGTAAAATGATGCAATTAAATTCAGCACAGAGGGGTTTCTCCCCCGGATCCCACCATGTTTATAGAAAGCACATGTATGCAGGAGAGAGACAGTGAACGGAAGGCTAGAAAATCTTGGTCTTGGAGGAGTGTGCAGATTGGAGATGGAGGGAAGGGGAAAATAAAACACTGGGATCCTAAGGGAGGATGTGGGGTGGTGGCTGAGCTTCCTGGTTCATGGAGATAAGAACAAAGCCTCTTTTGGCTCTGTGTCATGTAACATGGGCCAAGCTAAGACATGGTTCCTACAGAGAAATGGAGCGTGGTCTGTCTGTCTTGTGCTCATCTGTGTCAAATGCCTTGTGAGGGAACTGGAGCCACTTAGGTCTATATGGTTTAAGGAAAGCACAAGTGGCAAGAAACCAGAAATAGTGCAGAGGTTGGGGATGTGACACCAACACAGGAAGCCAGAGTGTGAGACAGAATCAGATCCCCTGCCTGCTGAGAGCCATGGGCTGTGTTAGGAGCCCCAGCCCTCTGCGGATGTTTTAACAAGTGGACCTGCTTTCTTCTTAGGTGCTCATGTGTCCAGGAATTCATTCTATGGAGGTTTTGTGAGGCTGAGCTAAAGAATAACCAATGCCAGCCAGGCACAGGGGCTCATGCCTGTAATCCCAGCACTTTGGGAGGCTGAAGTGGGAGGATTACTTAAGGCCAGGAGGTTGAGGCTCCAGTGAGACACAATCGTGTCACCGCACTCCAGCTTGGGCAACACGGTGAGACGCTGTCTTGAGAAACAAACAAACAAAAATAACCAATTCCACTTTGATCCTGAATAGGGAAAACTGACCAAACAAGGAGAGTGGCCAGGGGCAGGGATGGAGGCACAGGGGAAACTGGCAGTGTGCAAGCTCCTTTGGAATAACGCCAAGAGAGGACGTGAAACAGAATGCCCGGATGAATGACGAAAGCAGGTCAAAGTCTGACAGAATCATCAGGGCTTGAGATCTAGAAGGGATCAATGAGATTTGTGGGGACAGACTTTTAGGGGAAACAGAGAGGGTTAAGTGGCCTGAGAAACAGCTCAACTCTTGACCTTCCTCTTCCTGACACATAGCAAGCTCAAGTGTGAAAGTTCTTGGTTCCTGGGATACCCTGAAATGGCAGAGGTGCCTGTATCTATGCACTTTATTCTGCATGTTGGTAAAAGTGCACTTAAGGCTGATCACCATGAGCCATCTGCTTAGAAACAAGATGAAGCTAGATACCTAAAATACTCCCAGCCTGTCCTGGGAGATGACACCCTAAGCTCTCACCGGGGAAAGGAAAAGGATGAGAGACCAAGCAATCAAGGTTCGCTTTGTTGGGGATACAAGGTTTTCTCACCTTCATTTCCAGAGCAGGAGGAAGCCAGAATAGTAAAAGATCAAGAAAACTGAACAAAAACTAGGAGAGAACTTGGTAGACAGATGACAGAGGTCGAAATGGGAAGGCACCAAGCAGAATCAGGTATCCTCTTCAGAGCTGAGAAGTGCCCTGAGCACCGAATGCTGCAACATTTTCTCAGAGTCACAGAGCTGGGAATTGCCAAAAGTGGGATAGGGATCCAGACCTATGCCCCTCCTCACTTATTCTCCCTGGATCTCTCTTCAGAGTGGAGAAATGCCTGGGCATTCAACTCGCCTGTAATATGACAGCCCTCACACTCTGTGCAGTGACCTACTATGAGTGGTGCATCCCAATTTTCCTCTAATTAACCTCTCTTCCTCTACTCTTGGTCCGTGTGGTGTGGAGAAGGAGACAGGTGAAGGAGGGGATGTTGACCACCCCCCAGCTTTTTTTTGAGACGGAGTCTTGCTCTGTCGCTCAGGCTGGAGTGCAGTGGCACGATCTTGGCTCACTGCAACCTCCGCTTTCCAGGTTCAAGCGATTCTCCTGACTCAGTCACCTGAGTAGCCAGTATTACAGGTGCATGCCACCATGCCCAGCTAATTTTTGTATTTTTAGTAGAGACGGGTTTTCAGCATGTTGGCCAGGCTGTTCTCAAACTCCTGACCTCAATGATCTGCCGACCTCGGTCTCCCAAAGTGCTGGGATGACAGGCGTGAGCTGCTGCATCTGGCCCTGACAACACCTCTTCTGTCAGGGACTTCCATCATTCTTTTTGGCCACCCTGGACCTCTGAACTCCCTGCCTGTGAATCTGTGCCTTGCCAAGGGAGAAGCAGAAACTTGCTTTCTCAGAGTCCGATCCCATCTAGGGCATAAGCATGTGACCAAGTTCCAGCCAATTAGCAAGGCCAGCTGGGGGCAGTGCTGCACAGCTGTGATGTTAGGCTGGGAGGCCGCTCGCTCGAGGGAGGTGACAGCACACAGCTAGCTGCCAGGGCAGCAGAGAGAGGTGCTGAGGTTGAGGCAGCAGTGCCCAAGGTGCTGCAGAGTCTGTGCCAGTGGTGGAGGTGGTGGTGTCTGCAAAGGTGTCATCTGGGCATACCCTTCAAGCCTGGTGTTCTGGCCAGCCTGGGGATTCCACAAGCTACCTAATATCCTTTAAAAACAAAATTCCTAGGCTGGGTAGGGTGGCTCACGCCTGTAATCCCAGCACTTTGGGAGGCCAAGGCGGGCGGATCACGAGGTCAAGAGATCGAGACCATCCTGGCCAACATGGTGAAACCCCATTTCTACTAAAAAAAAAAAAAAAAAATTAAATTAAATAAATAAAAACAAAATTCCTTTTCTGCTTCACCTGGCAAGAGGAGAGTCTGTTGTCTGTAGTGGGAGGGCCGACGAGTACAATCAGGAGAGCATCCAAGGTCTTCAGGTGGACAGTCCTCTGCAGCTGCATCCTGTCTGTGCCATCGGTCCCTCTGCCAGCCTCTTGGCCACGTGTGTCGCCCGGGAAGAATGCTGCCCTGCTCCAGCTGCTATGGCAACTGCCACTGTGCGAGACGGCCAGGCTGCTGCCAGCTCCCACGGTGGCTTGTGGTCTGTGCCTTCATCCGTCTGGCTTCTCCTGGGGCAGTGGCTACTGGTTGGACTCTGGCCCAGAAACAGGACTTTCCCCGTGCTCGCCTGCGCCTCGCACCGTGGTCCCGGCCCCATGAAGAATAAATATGCCAGTCTCCACTCGGCTGTGCGCATTCTGCACTACAGCAGCGGAGTATGGCAACAGGGACACTAAAGGATTGAATGCCAGGACCCTGGAGGGGAACTGAAGCTGCTGGTGCTTCTGCCTGGGTCCTGGGGGGGTACAGGAAACATTGTGGAGTGCTTACTGTGGGCTCAGCACAGTTCCATTTTAATTGACAAATAATAATTGTACCTATGTACAGGATACAATGTGATGTTTTCACCCATGTTTACAACGTAGAATGATTAAATCAGGCTAATTAACACATCCATTACCTCACATACTTATCCTTTTCTTGCAGTGTAAACATTTAAAATCTCTTTTCATGGCTTTTAAATCGACATTGTATTATTATTTATAATAGTCACCATTGTGTGCAATTGATCACCAAAGCTGATTCCTTCTAACTGAAAATGTGTAGCCTTCAGTCCACATCTTCCCTTTCCCCACCAGCTCCTTCCCCCAGCCTCTGGTAACCAACATTCTTCTCTCTGTGAGATCTGCTTCTAGATCAGCTTTTTAAGACTCTTGATGTAAGTGAGATCACGCAGTATTTGTCTTTCTGTGCCTGGCTTATGCCGCTGAGCAGAAGGCCCTCCAGGCTCATCTGTGCCGTCACAATTGACAGGGTTTCCTTCTTATTCAAGGCTGACTAGTATTCCACTGTATATCTACACCATTTTCTTCTCTTTTTCTTTTTGAGATGGCGTTTTTGCTCTGCTGCCCAGGCTGGCATGCTGTGGCATGATCTCAGCTCACTGCAACCTCTACTTCCTGGGTTCAAGCGATTCTCCTGCCTCAGCCTCCCAAGTAGCTGGGATTCCAGGTGCCTGCCACCACGCCCGTCTGATTTTTTGTATTTTTAGTAGAGACGGGTTTCACCATGTTGGCCAGGCTGGTCTCGAACTCCTGACCTCAAGTGATCTGCCCGCCTCAGCCTCCCAAGGTGCTGGGATTACAGGCGTGGGCCCCCGTGCATGGCCCACACTCTCCTTATCCATTGATCTGATGATAGATATATAGGTTGCTTCCTCATCTTGCCCATTATGAATAATGCTGCAATGGACTTGGGCGTGCAGGCATCTCTTTGACATACTGATTTCAGTTCCTTTGGATCTATATCCAGCAGTGGGATTTCTGGATCATATGGCGGGGCTAATTTTACTTTTCTGAGGAACCTCCATACTGTTTTCCATAATGACTGCATGAATTTACATTCCTGCCAACAGTTCAGTGCTGTTTCAAAGGTTTCCTGTGCTCTAAAGCACTCTATTAGCTCTCCTCAAAGGCTCTCATTGCAGGGATTTGGGAAGAAAAAGACACTCCCTTGTCCGGAGACACGGATACCTGCTTGCATCCCAATTTGCCTGTAATTCACTCCTTCATCAGTTGCTCCCAGCCAGGTCTTGTTCAAGCTGCTGAGAATATTTTGGTGAACAAGACAGGAAGCTGCAGCTCTCGTGAAGTTCACGTTCTAGAAAACCACCGGCATTGGAAGAATAGTGGTTGGACCTTTTCTGGCCTGGAATTTGGGCTGCCCACAAAGGAAATTCACTTTAGATGATTATTACTTGATCAAACTAATAAAAGGCCAAAGATAGTTAATAATAACTCAAGTGTGGCTTCCTCCTCCCTGTTTCTAGGCCAATGGGAAGCAGTGGTGAAGAAAAGGGAATGGCATCTGGATGAGGATGGAGGCAGATGCTTCTACTGATGACCGGCCAGAGAGGAGCATCCCCAGAGGGTCCATCCCTAGCCAAGCTGGAAGCTTGTCTCTGCACATCTTGTCCCCTCTTGCAGTAGTTCTCAAAGGCGCATTGAGACACACTGCTGGGATGTCGCAACACACCTAGAGGCAAGAACTGCAAGTCCATGGTTCCTGGTAATACTGAGAAAAACAGGCTTTGGAAGTTTAAGTGAACAAAGAAATGAGAGGATGCAAGGTAAGCTGCTACAACGTCACTGTCAGTTATGCGTATTCTGTTACGCTTTCTTTTGAGCCAGAGTCTCGCTCTGTTGCCCAGGCTGGAGTGCAGTGGCGCAATCTCAGCTCACTGCAACCTTTGCCTCCCCGGTTCAAGTGATTCTCCTGCCTCAGCCTCCCCAGTAGCTGGGACTACAGGCGCGCGCCACCACACATTTTTTTGTATTTTAGTAGAGACAGGGTTTCACCATGTTGCCCAGGGTGGTCTCAAACTCCTGAGCTCAGGCAATCCGCCCACCTCGGCCTTGGCCTCGCAAAGTGCTAAGATTACAGGCGTGAGCCACTGCACCCACCCCACCCGCCATCACACCTTCTAGAGGGAGGAAATAGCACTAACCTTGCAGTGCAGGCTGGGGACTGCACAGCACATGCGCAGATGGTCCTGACAGGAATGCCTCCCTCTGTGCCAGGGAACTCACCCTTGCCCACTCAGTTTCTGTGGCTCAAGCAGGGCTGATATCAGCCCTTGGCGATGCTGTGGGCGCGTGTGACCCGCAAACCACTCAGAGGCAGCAAGGCCAGCCTGGAGATCCGGGCTGTGACCTCAGGACAGAAGACCCTCTCTCTGCACAGGTTACAATTCTAAACTGCCAAAGCTCACTGTGTGAAGCAATTTTACTAAGAGCCCCCAAAGCCCGCTCTTCCCTCCAACCACGTCCACCCTTCTCAGAAGAGCCCAAGAGGCCTCTCCGAGAGTAAGAGCAGGTGGCATTGGTGAAATTTCCAGAATGCCACGTTAGCGCCTCGTCTTCATGTGGCTGGAGGGCACCCCTGAAGCTTCAAACTCCTGTAAGAACGCTTCCTGTCCAGGCAGGGTGGTATGGGAATCTGAGGTGGCTGGGAGAGGCATCGGGGGAGTAAGGAATTGGAGCAGGAGTCAGAGAGACATGGGATGGGGAATCTCACGAGCAGACACCATGCCGGTCAGGAAACCTCACTCACCGTTCCATTAAGGGCTGGAAAAGGAGGCACCAACAGGTGTTTCAAAGAAGCAAATGGTAGCTGTTCGGGAGGCTGGACCTGGAAAAAGGGACATAAAATCAGGGAGGTGCCTCATCCTAGTTTTTCTCAACTCCAGCACAACATTCTCAGAGAGCCTCACTCGATTGCACAGTTCTCCTGCTCTCGGGCAAGCCCGGCAGCTCTGACCCTGTCCTGTGCTGAATGGGGCCAGCATGGCCACCTCTGCCCTATCAAGGAAGCTGAAGACCCTGGCCCATCCAAGACAGCTCGGGGCACAGGAAAGCCTTTCCGCGCCAGTGTCTTCTGTGGCCCACGGCTCTTGGCTGGACCTGCACTGAAGGACACAGCAGATCCACACAGAGCTATGCAAGCTGCCCCTCCAGCCCCTGTGTGCAGCAGCTGCTGCAGTGGGGTACAACTGGCCGCCTGGTTGCTCTCCCACAGTGCATGGCTGATTGCGTTCTTACACTGGGAGATAAACAGTGCTTGTGTCCAAGAAAACAGAAACAAGGTCTGGCGTGGTGGCTCATGCCTGTAATCCCAGTGCTTTGCGAGGCCAAGGCAGGCGAGTCACCTGAGGTCAGGAGTTCAAGACCAGCCTGGCCAACATGGGAAAACCGCTTCTCTACTAGAAATATAAAAACTAGCCAATCGTGGTGGTGTTTCCTTGTAAGCCCAGCTACTCGGGAAACTGAGGCAGGAGAATCACTTGAACTTGGGAGGTGAAGGTTGTAGTGAGCCAAGATCACGCCACTGCACTCCAACCTGGGAATGCTCAAATGAGCACTGACTCAACAGAGACCCTGTCTCACACACACAAAAAAGAGGTAGAAGTTGGAAAAGTGGTTATCTTGAGGATGGAAGGTTTGCAGATTGAGAGGGGCATGAAAGGGCCTCTAGCGTACTGAACATGGCTTCTATCTCGATCTGGGTGGTCATACACAAACATACGAATCCATTAACATGCATCAAGCTGCTTCCCTAAGATGAGCTCACTTTTTAGTATGTCTGTTACCTGTTCATAACAATTGATAAAAGCCCCCTCTAAAATCCCACATCTTCCTATGGCTACCATACATATTTTAGGCTTAGAATTGTTTTTGCTCCCCGTATTTGCTATTCAAGATCGGTATAATTTTGCAACTCTCCCCTTCTTTCTTACCAACAGAATCACAATTTTGTTAGGTTCGAGAAGTACCCAATTAATACTCATTTGCCCAAACTCTCTCGCAGCCAGGAGTTGCCATGAGATACAATGCCAGCCAGTCAGAAATAAGCAGACGTCTGCTGGGTAGGGCTTTCAGAAAAGCTATCATTTTCTTTTTTTCCTTTTTTGGAGACAAGGTCTCACTCTGTCGCCCAGGCCGGAGTGCAGTGGTACCATCACAGCTCACTGCAGCCTCCAATTCTCAGGCTCGAGCGATCCTCCCACTTCAGCCTCCCAAGTAGCTAGGACTACAGGAGTGCACCACCATACCCAGCTAGATTTTTTAAAAATTTTTTGTAGAGATGAGGGTCTCACTCCAGGCAGGTATTGAACCCCTGGCCTCAAGCAATCCTCTTGCCCCGGCCTGTCAAAGTGCTGGAATTACAGGCGTGAGCCACTGTGTCTAGAAAAGCTATCTTTTTTTTTTTTAGCTTAAAAGAGGGTTAGATCCATCTCTCATGCGTCTTTTGCTCTCTGTCCTCCCTGCTCCATTTTTCTGCTGAGTATGTAGATGCTTCTTACTACCATGAAGTGAAAGCGAAGATCCAGGGATGGTGGAACAGACAGCCAGAGGAGCCCAGGCTTGGATGGATGAGTGGTCCTGAGCAGCAGCCCCAGCCTCAGGCTCCCTAATTCCTTCATGTCCCGTGAGAGAAATAAATCTCTAAGTGTTTAAGTCTCTGTTATTTGGGCACATTTGACAATCCTCAAATGAGATAGAAGGCTTTGATCTTCATAAATGGCAAAGACTTCTAGAGACAGAAGGGGACTTCGACGTGCTAGTCCACTGTGGCGTCATATCATGATGTAGCAAGGGTTCAAGAAAAAAAAAAAAGTAGGGGAGGAATCTGCAAGACACTCCCAAAATGAAGACTGCAGGCTCCCCTCCCACCTTCTCCTGATAGCAGTCTTCACTGCTCCCTGTGGCATCTGAATTCTCCTGGTGGTGGAAAGGGCTGGGGGAAGATGGCCCAACGTGAAGAGGAGGAGCTGGGTTCACATAAACTTTCCTGAGAGCGGGTCTTAGAGTGTTACGCCCACTGCATCACTCACTGTTTTACAATCTATTATTTTTAACAACCTTCCACTTCTGATAAGCAAACTTTACTTTCTGGTTTGTATTAAGAAAGCCTGGCCTTTTCTCTCTCTCTTGGAAAATGTCCAAGCATCTTCAAATGTGCTGCCATCTCCCCCGCTGCGACACCTGGGAGTTTCTGATACCCTGCCCACACTTCCTGAAAATCTGCGGTCTCATTTAAATTTCCTAAGATTCTGCAAAGTAGACAGAGACCCGGGTGACTCCAGTGATACCACAACTCTTAGGGGAAGATGAGTCATGTATGTGGCAGAAGCAGGTAATGGAGGAAAACAGAGACAAGGTCGCCTGGGGACAGCAACACAGCGAAACCAGTTTTGCCCCCATCTGGTGTGCCTTTGGCAAGATCAGCCAGCACCTGACTGCAAGCTTCTGTCTCCAGACACTCTGCTGCCTCTCCTCCCTTGCTCAGGGTCAGCAATGAAAGGAAATCACCAGCTGCTTTCTGGCCTTTACCGAAGGGTGATGTGAACCCACTCAAGCTATCCAGTGGTCCAGCCTGGAAGTGGCAGGGGGAGGGCCTTTTAGTCCTGTGCCTAGTCCAGTGGTCACCTCTGCATGGACAGCAGATGGAGAAGGGGGCTCGAGGAAAGAGGAAAAGGTCAGGCAATCTCTCCAGGCTTCCAGGAATAAACATTCCTCCTCCCAAGCTCCTCGTTCTGTTTCACAATCAAGTCCAGAGTCTTATAAACACTCATGGAAACCATGAAAGCTAAACAACTTGGTAAACAGTAGAGAGAAACAGTAAACAGAATCTTCCCTCTACTTCCTGTGTATCCAGAATGTTTAGAAACAGGGAGTGGGGGACTGATGACAGATCACAGCATCTGGGATCTGGGGCTATGGCAGGAATGAGGACACGTGGAAGGCTGGGAGTCGCCTGAGTCTTGGGAGTCTGGAATTGAAGGTCATTCCTTCACGGTTTCAGGGAAAGAGTGAAGACCACTGGCAAGAAGCCTGGTGATGACAAAGACACGCCCTGTGGGAAGCAAGTGACACCATCTCCACCCTGGCCTGTCCCCTGTGTCCTCCTCTGTTGGATGCACAGGACTTCCAGGGGCTGCCAAGAAAGCTGGGTCTAACCTGGGACTTCACAGTACAGTGGCGAGGGTAGTGTGGGAGTGAAGACCACGGACTCCCGCTGGGCACAGGGCGCATGCCTGTAATCCCAGCACTCTGGAAGGCCGAAGTGAGCAGATCACTTGAGTCCAGAAATTCGAGACCAGCCTGAGGAACATGGTAAAACCTCATCTCTACAAAAAATACAAACATTAGCCAGGTGTGGTGGTGCATGCTTGTAATCCCAGCACTCTGAAAGGCCGAGGTGAGCGGATCACTTGAATCCAGAAGTTCAAGACCAGCCTGGGCAACATGGTGAAACCCTGTCTCTACAAAACAAAACATTAATAAAATAAAATAAAATAAAATAAAATAAAATAAAATAAAATAAAAACATTAGCTAGGCATGGTGGTGCACGCCTATAATCCCAGCTGCTCGGGAGGCTGAGGCAGAATTTCCGGAGTCAGAGGTTGCAGTGAGCCAAGATGGTGCCACTGTATTCCAGCCTGGGTAACAGAGTAAGATTCTGCCTAAAAAAAAAATCAGCCAGGCATGGTGTCACGCACCTGTAATCCAAGCTACTCTCAGGCCACAGATGGCAGAACAGAGACTTCTCTAGGTCAGGAGGAAAACATGTTCCAACGATCCTTGCTACCTCGGGTGTGTATTTCAAAGGGACCTTCACGAGCTTCTAACCTGGGGCTACCAAGGCTGGAAAGGGGGAAACAGTGAGACTTTATCAGGGAAAGGAATGGAGCCTGAGTGCCACTCCCTGACGAAGAGCCACATGGGCACCTGAACTTGGGCCTCCTGAATTCCTGACACTTTCCCCGAGAGACGGCAGGTGCATGCCCTAGTCTCTGGAGACTGCACAAAGTGGCTCACTCTCTATGAAGCTGTGTTACAGGCTTGAGGTGAGGCTGCACTAAGTGCTTTATATAAATGACCACTGAATCCTCGCAGAAATCCTGGGATGTCAGAATTCCCATGCTCACTTGACTGCAAGAAACTACAGTCAGAAAACTGATCTGCCCCAAGGTTGTCATGAAGAGACCTGGATTTGAGCCACATTTGCATGACTGTAACTCCCACACTATTTCCATCATAACAAGATGCAGGCTAGGACCAGCCTGTTTCAACTGGGATGGGCCAAAGAAATGTGCTGGGGGCAGAGGGCAGGAGACCACAGAGAAAGTAAAAAGTTGAAGAAGGAAGGAAGGCTGGGTGCAGTGGCTCATGCCTGTAATCCCAGCACTTTAGGAGGCCAAGGCAGGCGGATGACTTGAGGTCAGGAGTTCAAGACCAGCCAACATCGTGAAACCCCGTCTCGACTAAGGCCGGGTGCAGTGGCTCACGCCTGTAATCCTAGCACTTTAAGAGGCCGAGGTGGGTGGATCACCTGAGATCAGAAGTTCAAGACCAGCCTGGCCATCATGGTAAAACCCCATCTTTTTAAAAAAAAAAAAAAAAAACATGGTGAAACCCCGTCTCGACTAAAAATACAGAAATTAGCTGGGTGTAATGGCAGGTGTCTGTAATCCCAGGGAGGCTGAGGCAGGAGAATCGCTTGCACCTGGGAGATGGAGGTTGCAGTGAGCCGAGATTACAACACTGCACTCCAGACTGGGCGACAGAACGAGACTCAGCCTCAGAAAAAAAAAAAAAAAAAAAAAAAGAAGGAAAAGGAAGGAGGAAAGCTCATTTCTGAGAATGAGCAGAATGACAGAAGAAACTACCTAAGAAAGAGAAGAGAAAATAATCTGACTTGGGAAGTAAAAAAAAAAAAAAATGCCTGGGATTTTTTTCAAATCAGGAATTAAGGACAGAAAAATCTGCATTTGGAAGTTGAGTGAGGATTCTCTAGGGAGAGAATAAAGATGCTGGGCCTAGGCTGGGTGCGGTGGCTCATGCCTGTAATCCCAGCACTTTGGGAGGCCAAGGTGGGTGGATCACCTGAGGTCAGGAGTTCAAGACCGGCCTGGCCATCATGGTGAAACCCCATCTTAGAAAATAAAAAATAAAAAATAAATAAAGATGCTAGGCCTTTCCTTTGGGTTTGAGAGGAAATAGTGCTTAAAGACTGGCCTTCCTTTCTCTGGTCACGTGGCTAGTGCTGGTATAAAGGCTTCCTACCAGCCAGGTTCCTCACCATTTTTTCCTGCATGACATGGGCAAAAGCAGGGGCTAAAGCTCCGTTCTTCTCTCCGGGAAGCTTGCAGACCTTCCTTCAGGACCAATCCCAAGAAGCCATCTATCCGGAACAAGACAAGGCAAGGCAGCTAGTGTCGTGCCTGTGCTCTGGGAAGAGGCCAGGATGAGATTTGAGGGGACAGTGCTGGGGGTCTGGAGGAAGGCTGTCAGAACCAAATGGAAGGCTCATACACAGAGAAAGGAGCCAGTTGGGGGCAGGGTGGGGCAAGGAAACAGCCATGAAACCGAGGCTGGAGAGTGGATGGAGGGACGGGGTCAGGGGTGGGGGCTAGCAAGCGTGACACCCAAGTGGAAACTGAGTTACCCTGTGAAGAAGACAAGTTCTGTTTCTGATCAGAGTGCCAGGCTCAGGAGCCAGTGAAGGCCTGTGGGCTTTTCTGAATGTTCCTCCAAGGTCTTCTGGGGACAAGCCTTCCTCCTAAGGCTAGTGCTAGTTCATCCTTCCTCCCTCCACCCCACTTTAAGCCTTCCAGCTTCCCCTTTTCTTCTTTCTCTTTTTTTTTTTTTTTTTGAGATGGAGTTTTTCCTCCTGTCACCGAGGCTGGAGTGCACTGACACGATCTTGATTCACTGCAACCTCCATCTCCCGGTTTCAAGTGATTCTCCTGCTTCGGCCTCCCGAGTAGCTAGGATTACAGGCGCCCGCCACCTTGCCCAGCTGATTTTTCGTTTTTTATTTGTAGTAGAGATGGGGTTTCACCACATTGGCCAGGCTGGTCTCGAACTCCTGAACTCAGGTGATCTGCCCACCTCAGCCTCCCAATGTGCTGGGATTACAGGCGTGAGCCACTGCGGCGGGCCCCAGGTTCCCCTTTTCTAGAGAGTCCCAGAGTCTGGTGTTGGGCAGGGGAGGACAAGGTGGGGGAGAATCTATGCTTTGCAAAACAGAGGAAGGGACAGAGGAAGCTGGGCTGGCAGCTGGGCACCTGGGTCCTGTGGAGAGCTGGCACTGGGCATCGGGGCCTAGGGCCCCACAGCCTCGTTATCCTGACACGCATCTTACAGCTCTCTCCCCGCACTGATGCCTTTCTCTCTCGCAGGTCTCTGTCTGAGAAAGGCACTTCAGTGAAGTTAGAAACTGGTAACACTAACTTCCTGTATCTGTGAGGCTAGGAGGAGAAAAGCTAGGGAAACTGGAGGGGGAATTCCCTTGGGAAGCCACAGGTTGGTCTCCCCCAGAGACACATGATGGCAAACGTAATCACTACTGCTTAATATCCCGCCCAGGCAAAGTCAATAATTGCTCTGGGCAGTTCAAGCAGGTGGTGTGAGCAAGCTGTGGTGGCATCAGAAAGCACTGTCCTGGGAAGGGGACGGTGCTGGGGAGGATGTCTGCATTCTGAATGAGAGCGGGCTGCGCAGGCTGTGAGTGAGACCCCTTGACCCCGCCCTTTTTGATTCCCCTCCAGGATGCTGGACTGGAAGAGCTCCTTGACCCTCACGGCTTACATCATCATCTTCCTCACTGGCTTCCCTGCCAACCTCCTGGCCCTGCGGGCCTTCATGGGACGGGTCCGCCAGCCCCAGCCTGCACCCGTGCACATCCTTTTGCTCAGCCTGACGCTGGCCGACCTCCTCCTGCTGCTGCTGCTGCCCCTCAAGATCATCGAGGCTGCGTCGAACTTCCGCTGGTACCTGCCCGAGATCGTGTGCGCCCTCATGGGTTTCGGCTTTTACAGCAGCATCTACTGCAGCACGTGGCTGCTGGCGGGCATCAGCATCGAGCGCTATCTGGGAGTGGCTTTTCCCGTGCAGTACAAGCTCGCCCGCCGGCCTCTGTATGGAGTGCTTGCAGCTCTCGTGGCCTGGATTATGTCCTTTGGCCACTGCACCATGGTGATCGTCGTTCAGTATTTGAACACCACCCAGCAGGCCAAAAGTGGCAATGAGATCACCTGCTACGAGAACTTCACCGACGAGCAGCTGGAGGTGGTGCTGCCTGTGCGGCTGGAGCTGTGCCTGGTGCTCTTCTTCATCCCCATGGTGGTCACCATCTTCTGCTACTGGCGTTTTGTGCAGATCATGCTCTCCCAGCCCCACGTGGGGGCCCAGAGGCGGCGCCGGGCCGTGGGGCTGGCTGTGGTGACGCTGCTCAATTTCCTGGTGTGCTTCGGACCTTACAACGTGTCCCACTTGGTGGGGTATTACCAGAAGAAAAGCCCCTGGTGGCGGACGATAGCCGTGGTGTTCAGCTCCCTCAACGCCGGTCTGGACCCTCTGCTCTTCTACTTCTCCTCTTCCGTGGTGCGCAGGGCGTTCGGCAGGGGGCTGCAGGTGCTGCGAAATCAGGGCTCCTCCCTGCTGGGACGAAGAATCAAAGACACAGCAGAAGGGACAAATGGGGACAGGGGTGTGAGTCAGAGAGAGGGAATGCCGAGTTCGGACTTCACTACGGAGTAGCAGTTTCCCTGGACCTTCGGAGGTGGCTTGGGTTACACAGGAGCTGGAAAGGCTGGGAGAGGGGGAGCAGGAAGGTTCCTTGAGAAATCCTCAGACCCAGTCCGGGACTGGGACTTTGAACAAAAGCCTTTCACCAGCTTGGTGTCCCTTCCTGACAGAATTTTCCTACTCAAAGGAGCATAGCCCAGAGATGCAAGAAGTATTCAGGTATAGAAGCACCGGTCGGACACGGTGACTCACGCCCGTAATCCTGGCACTTTGGGAGGCCGAGGCAGGCAGATCACGAAGTCAGGAGATTGAGACCATCCTGGCCAACGTGGGGAAAAATGCCATCTCTACTACAAATACAAAAAATTAGCTGGGCATGGTGGCACACACAATCTCAGCTACTCGGGAGGCTGAGGCAAGAGAATCGCTTGAACTCAGGAGGCAGAGGTTGCAGTGAATGGAAATTGCGCCACTGCATTCCAGCCTGGGGACTGATCGAGACTCCGTATCAAAAAAAAAAAAAAAGAAAATCACTTTCAGGCTCGGGAAGCAGTGTAGCTAACGTGAGTCCAGTCCCTGTGATGTGGCTGGTAGTTGGGGGTGGCCAGGCTAAACCAGGGAGTCCTAGAGCAATCTTGATACAAGCTTCAAAGCAACACCTAGACACTGCTCTAGCAGTTGATGCTGGAGATAAACCAACAGGAAAGAGATGCAAGGGAAATACTAAATGAGGTCAAAAAAGACTCAGAGGCCGGGCGAGGTGGCTCACGCCTGTAATCCTAGCACTTCGGGAGGCCGAGGTGGGTGGATCACCTGAGGTCAGGAGTTCAAGACCAGCCTGGCCATCATGGTGAAACCCCATCTTTAAAAAAAAAAAAAAAAAGTAAAAAAAAAAAAAAAAAAGACTCAGAAAGGTTCTGAGCCTGGAAACGAGCAGGGAGGCCTCGGGGCTTAGACCTTTAATGATAGTTTCCCTGCATCGGTCTGACCTGTTGCCTTTTCGGTGTGCTCTGATTTCATGTTATCTTGTCTCCCCGTCTAAACTGGGAGCTGCCAGAGGTCTGGGTCTTATCTCCTTCCTCCATGGTACCCGACATGGGCCAGGATGTGGGTTGATACCCAGCAATCAGAAATTGGCACTGCCTCTTACAAGGGAAAGCAACCTGGTCTAGCAGATGGAAAATAAAGATGATACAACTCTTAAGTGAGTGTCCACGATTTTTGTAACACTTCTGCAAGCACAGGGAGAGCAAAAATGGGAGAGAGCTCAGGAGGCTGAGGTGGGAGGATTGCTTAAGCCCAGGAGTTCTGGGCTGTAGTGCGCTATGTCAGTTGGGTGTCCGCACTAAGTTCGGCATCACTAAGGTGACCTCCAAGGAGTGGGGGACCACCAGGTTGCCTAAGGAGGGGTGAACCAGCCCAGGTCGGAAACAGAGCATGTCAAAACTCCCATGCTGATCAGTAGTGGGATTGCACCTGTGAATAGCCACTGCACTCCAGCCTGGGCAACACAGCAAGACCCTGTCTCGAATAAATAAATAAACAAATAAATAAATTTTAAAAATAAATAAACAAACTTGGAGAGAGAACCAGATTCAGCATCAAAGAGGGGAAGTGATGCATCTGAAACCACAGAAACATCTTACGATAAAGAGGTGGCTCGGGCAAAGGAAGTGAGAGCACTGACAGGATCATGTTTCCAGGGATGAATGGAGTCCGGACTTAGAAAGGATTCAGGGTGATTCCAACTCACAGTCATCTGTCTGCCACAGGGGCTTAAAACATGTTACCCTCTTGCTCAGAAACCTGCAGAGCTCTCTTAGCATCAAAATGTTTCCTTGGCCGGGTACAGGGGCTCCTGCCTGTAATCCCAGTACTTTGGGAGGCTGAGGTAGGAGGATCGCCTGAGCCTGGGAGTTTGAGACCCACTTGGGCAACATAGTGGATCGGGGTCTTATAGTGAAACCCTGTCTATCAATTTTAAAATTTTAATTTAATTACATTTTTAAAATTTAATTAAAAAATATGCTTCTGGCCAAGTGCGGTGGCTTATACCTGTAATCCCAACACTTTGGGAAGCCGAGGCGGGCAGATCACGAGGTCAATAGATCAAGACCAGCCTGACCAACACGGTGAAATCCTGTCTCTATTAAAAATAAAAAAATTAAAAAAATTAGCCAGGCATGGTGGCATGCACCTGTAATCCCAGCTACTCAGGAGGCTGAGGCAGGAGAATAGCTTGAACCCGGGAAGTGGAGGTTGCAGTGAGCTGAGATTGCACCATTGCACTCCAGGCTGGGTGACACAGCAAGACTCAAAAAAAAAAATAATAAATTTAAAATAAATACACAAATAAAAAGGATGCTTCCCCCAAGGAACTCATACTTATATTGTGCCATTCTTTCCCTTGCTTTGTGCCCTCTCTCCCCGTCCAGTTCTACCTGCCTAGCTCATTTCTCCACAATAAGAACTCCTAGACCATTCTCTCTAGTTAACTGACCTCCAGCCCCTAACCTAGTAGTTTGTAGCCCAGGCTGTACATCAGAATTACATGTGGAGATGTGAAAATAATACAGAGAGCCACCTCCAACCTGACAGAATCTCTGCAGATGGGGCCCCGGCAGGTGAGCTTTTAAAAAAAGTGCCCCAGGTGGCCAGCTGGGGTCAGGAATCACTGTCTTAGCTCAGAAGCCCAATCTGTCCAAGAAATTGTTCTTCAGACACCTTGCCTGCTTAGAGTTGGGGTCTCACTCTGCTGCCCAGGCTGGATGCAGTGGCACAATTATGGTTTATTGCAGCCTCAAGTTCCTGGGCTCAAGTCACCCTCCCGAGTAGATGGGACTACAGGTCCACACCACTATGCTCAGCTAATTATTTTCTTTTATTTTCTGTAGAGATGGGGTGTTGCCCAGGCTGATTTCAAGCGATTCTCCTGCCTTGGCCTCCCAAAGTGTTGGGATTATAGGCATGAGCCACTGCACCCAGTCCTCCCCCATTTCCTGGTGCTTGCTTCTTTCTCACTTACAAAAATCTACTCAATATTCACTTTCCCCAGAAAACCTTTCTTTATTAGTCCCACTGAATTGAAACCTCATTTTCTATTTTCCTACTGCTAAAAAAGACTGGACAGGTGTCATAAGAAACCTGAATTCAGTGTCTATTCCACTTACTAAATTAAATGGATGGCCTAAAGCAAGCCACTGCCTCCAGCCTCTATTTTGAAATCAGAGTGATTAGGATATTATATTCCTCCCAAGATTATTCTGTGGATTAAAATGAGACTCCATGTATAAAATTGCTGTGAAATCATAGAGTATTAAGTAGTTCTAAGATATAAATCCATGTACACAGATATATCCTCACTTATTAGAAATATAATAAGTAAACATTAAAAAGGATGGAAATAATGCTGGGTATGGTGGCTCACGCCTGTAATCCCAGCACTTTGGGAGGCCAAGATGGGTAGATCACTTGAAGTCAGGAGTTCAAGACCAGTCTGGACAACATGGCGAAACTCTATCTCTACTAAAAACACACACACAAAAAAATTAGCCAGGCATGGTGGCAGACACCTGTAATCCCAGCTACTCGGGAAGTTGAGGCACAGGAATCGCTTGAACCTGGGAGGCAGAGGTTGCAGTGTGCTGAGATCGTGCCACTGCACTCCAGCCTGGGCAACAGTAAGAGACTCTGTCTCAACGAAACCAACAAACAGAAGATAGAAATAATATAGTAGGTGGTCAACTATGGGATGGCATGGCAGTAATATGTGAGAAAAAACCTGGGATTCTCAGCTGGTTGTACATGCACCATGAGTCTGTCATGTATGCCAGCTTCCACAAAAGCTAATTGGATTTGGATGACATGAAAAGAAATCATGTCTAGACAAGCTGATGATACTGATGCAGGGCGGGAGTGCTAAGTGGGGCTGGGCCTGTGAGGGTTCTTGGCTTTGCCCTGTAAAGAATTCAAGGGCGAGCCGGTGGTGGAAGAAAACAGCTTTGTTGAAGCGGCCGTGCTGCAGCTCCAGCCCTGTTGCAGCTCTGCAACTGTTCCTGCAGAGCAGGGCCACCCCATAGGCAGAGAGCAGCATCTCAGGGCAGTTTTGCAGTCATATTTTTGCCTACTTTTAATTGCACATAGATTAAGGGGCAGTTTATGCAGAAATTTCTAGGGAAGGGGTTGTCAGTTTTGGGTTGTCAGGTCATGGCCATGGAAGGGGTGGTAGCTCCCAGGTGTTGCCATGGCCACAGTAAACATGGCACTCTGGTGGGCATGCCTTATGAAAAGCTGCTCCACCCTCTCCCTGTTTTAGCTAGTCCTCAATTTGATCCAGGGTCTGAACCTCATCCCTGGGGTCAAGTCCCACCTCCTACCTCAATAATCCCCATTCCACTTAAATCTAATCAGCAGCAGGTTCAGAACTGAGTAACACATTTTTTGGGGGGTTTTTTTTGAGATGGAGTTTCACTCTGTTGCCCATGCTGGAGTGCAGTGGCGTGATCTCAGCTCACTGCAACCTCTGCCTCCCAGGTTCAAGCAATTCTCCTGCCTCAGCCTCCCGAGTAGCCAGGATTACAGCTGCACACCACCACGCATGGCTAATGTTTGTATTTTCAGTAGAGACGGGGTTTCGCTATGTTGGCCAGGCTGATCTCAAACTCCTGACCTCAAGTGATCCACCCGCCTCAGCCTCCCAAAGTGCTGAAATTATAGGCTTGAGCCACCGCATCCAGCCTGAGCAATATAATTTTAAGAAGAACACTAACTGAAGGAATCAAGCCCAGAAAATTTAACCAAAATGTTTTGGAGACTAAGACTGTATAACTGTAGTAATAATAATAATAGAACAAATTAAATGCCAGGCACTTTGCCAAGAAGGGGCGTGAGAGGGTTAAGGGCACTTTTCAAGGCCAATAGGTGGCAGGGAGTTAAAATCCAGGTCTTTCTGAGTCTAAAGTGCATGCTGTTTTCACTGACATATGAGAAGGAAGTAAGAGAACAGTGGCTGGGACAAGATAAGGTCTTTTTTTTTTCCTTTTTCTTTTTCTTTCTTTTTTTTTTTTTTGAGACAGAGTCTTGCTCTGTCGCCAGGCTGGAGTGCAGTGGTGCAATCTTGGCTCACTGCAACCTGCACCTCCCAGGTTCAAGTGATTCTCCTGCCCCAGCCTCCCAAGTAGCTGGGATTACAGGCATCCACCACCATGCCTGGTTAGGAGATTCATACTATGTAGCCACACAGAATGGTCTCGAACTCCTCACCTCATGGTCAGGAAGGAAACACTTTGCATGGACTTTGCAGGGAGCTGCTAGCCCAGTGAAAATCTTGCATGTTTGCATAGTAGTCTATGGTTTCTTATCGCTCATGCATATGATCTCCTTGGTCCTAACAAACATTTCCCTCCAGTTACCTTCAGGTAGGCGCAGCTGCCAGAATGATCTTCTTAAAATGGAAATCAGATCATTCCACTCTCTTGCTTCAAATCCTCGAATGGCTTCTAGAGGCTCTTAGAATACACTCGAATTCCTTTCTGTGACCTAAAAGCCCCTGCTCAGCTCCTCAGCCTCATCTTCCACTCTGTCCCCATTCACAGTCTTCCAGCCCAGAGCTTCTCAGCATGTGGCCTCTGAGCCAGCAGCAGCTGCATCATCTGGGAACAAGCCACTTGACACATCGACCTGTTTCTTCATTCGGAAATGGAATCTCCCAAGTTAGTGGTGTTCAGTGGAGCCCTGAACGATGAAATGGAGTTGACATACAAAGGCCCGCAGGAACATTCTGGAAACAAATTGCTGATGCAAAGACTCTGAGGAGAGGGAATTCCTTAGCATCACTCAAGGCCAGTGCAGGGCTAGAACAGGGGGTTCAATTGGAAGCAAATATTGGAATCACCTGAAGTGTTTGCCAAACTATAGATGACAGTCCTCCCCCCACACAGGGCTTCAGAATCTGTAGGCATATTGGTCAGGGTTCTCCAGAAAATCAGAACCAACGGCACAGACAGATTAGACAGACAGAAATGTAGGTAGATAGACAGATAATAGATTAGATTAGATTAGATTAGATAGATAGATAGATAGATAGATAGATAGATAGATAGATAGATAGATGATAGATGGATAGAGACACATAAGTAGGTAGTAGGTAGACAGATACTAGATAAGATAGATAGATAGACAGACAGACAGATAGATGGAGGGTAGGAAGCCCTGATTTACTGCATTTGTCAATTTCTGGGGCATATACACTCCCACCAGGGATCATTGCTACCAATATGAAGATCTTGAAAGCAGTTTGGCAGGAGATGCTAATAACGGGCTCTTACTATGCTATGATGAGCTCAGGCATACCATCCTGCATGCCCCTCACAGTACATATGCTCAAATGGCAGCCAGATCACATCTTCCTTGAGAGAACTTTCTCTTTCCCTACCAACGTTTCATGCAAGCCTCTTGCACAGTGCTTCTGACACAGTAAACACTAGTTAAACGTGGCTAGCTGGGCCCGCTCCAAAGCATCCGGGTGGCTGTATGATTGCACAGGTCCTCTGAACCCCATGCCCCAAAGCAGGATGACAGATGGGTAAACAGAAATATTAGCGCCTGGTTAACGAATAACGCAGACAGCAGCCTAGTGCCGCTACCAGGAAACAGCGGGGAGGAAGCTGGTCAACCTGGGGCCCTGACCAGCAGGAAAAGGGAACCTGGCATTGACTTTTTCACTTCCCCTTTCTGGAAAAGATGCCCTTGGGCCCCTTCCTCAGAACTTCTCATCAGCCCATACAATCAGCGCTGGCGTGCAGTGTGGCTTGGTGGTGAATACTGTGGTTGGAAAAGGAGGGGCGGGAGCAATGGGGAGGGGGAGGGTCTGGAGGAAACACACAGCCATGATTCCAGCCTCACTCTCTTAAACGACCTGCCTCTCAGTGCTGGGTCTCTGCTACTTCTTTTCACCTTGCCCTGCCTCCTGTGGGTAAATACTTCTGCCCCACTTTCTTTTTTCTTGTTTCATTATTTTTCTCTAGTCACAGGAAATGAGGACATTTCTCATCTACAAATTGCACATCCAATCAGGAAATTGGGCCAAAGATCTCTAAGCCCTCAGAGGCGGTCGTCCAGTAACCCACTTGGCAGAGTTTCAAAGGTCTGGGAAAGTAGATGTGAAGTCAAGCAGTGTGGCAGGGGAGCCAACTCTGCAAATGCTGGCCGCAGCCAGCTGGCCACCGCTAGCTTACCCAAGGAGGGGCTGTCCAAGCTGCACGCTCACCCAGGCTCCCTCTCCCCACACATTGTCCTCTGCCATCTGTCATTCTGAGCTACGACCAGTCTCCAGAAAACAGAGTTAGGAAAGTAAACACACTGCTCCCAAATCTAGATGTTTTAAATAAAAAGCCCACCCATGGTCGGACGCGGTGGCTCACGCCTGTAATCCCAGCACTTTGGGAAGCCAAGGTGGATGGATCATGAGGTCAGGAGACTGAGACCAGCTTGGTCAACATGGCAAAACCGTGACTCTACTAAAAATACAAAAAAAAAATTAGCCAGGTGTAGTGGCACAAGCCTGTAGTCCCAGCTACTCGGGAGGTTGACATAGGAGAATCACTTGAACCCAAGAGGTAGAAGTTGCAGTGAGCCGAGATTGTGCCACTGCACTCCAGCCTGGGTGACAGAGAGAGACTCTGTCAAAAATAAAAAAAAAGAAAGAAAGTTGGGGAGAGCAATGGAGACTCACCTCCATCGAGGTTCTGAGAAAGGAAAGGCAGCAGGGGTAGGGTAAGATGTCTGATGCTGAGAGCAGGTGGAGGCCAACAAGAAACTTGGGTTCCAGGAGGAGTCATAGCTGGGGAGAGGAAGGGGCCTGGGCTCCAAGAAAGTGATGGAAGGCCAAGGAGTCACTGAGAGCCGTCCCATGCTGTCCCCGGGTCCACTGGCCTGCAACAGAAAGGAAGGTGTAAGGACAGAAGTGTGGAGCTCAGGGGATATGAGAAGGCCTCCAGCCTGGGTCCACTTCTCAACCCTGGCTGCACTCCAGAGCCCCTGGAGGAATTTCCAAAGCTGTCAGGGCATTTGGGCATTGTGTGTGTATATATTTATTTATTTATTTATTTATTTATTTACTTTTTGAGATGGAATCTCTCTGTCGTCCAGGCTGGAGTGCAGTGGTGTGATCTCAGCTCACCACAACCTCTGCCTCCCGAGTTAAGCGATTCTCCCGCCTCAGCCTCCTGAGTAGCTGGGATTATAGGCACATGCCACCATATCCAGCTAATTGTTGTATTTTTAATAGAGACAGGTTTTCAACATGTTGGTCAGGCTGGTCTCGAACTCCTAACATTGTGATCCACTGGCCTCGGCCTCCCAAAGTGCTGGGATTACAGAAGTGAGCCACCACACCCAGCCGGCCATTGTATTTTCTAAAGCTCTCCAGTTGCTTGTGAAGTAGGGTGAGGGCTGAGAAGTAGTGAATTTAGTCCTGGTCCTCTAGGGGACAAGCTGTGGGCTCTCCAGGAAGGGGCAGCAGGGTGTCCTGGGTTTGAAGCCTGTCCTAGCACTGTGCAACTCAACTTTGCTGTGCTTTAGTTTTCTCACAGGATTTTTTTTTTTTTTTTTTTTAGATGGAGTCTGGCTCTGTACCCCAGGCTGAAGTGCAGTGGCATCATCTCAGCGCACTGCAACCTCCGCCTCCTGGGTTCAAGCTATTCTTGTTCCTCGGCCTCCGGAGTAGCTGGGATTATAGGTGTGCACCACTGCCCCTGGCTAACTCTTCTGCTTGAAGGCCTCCAGATACTTTTCATGATCCTGGGAGTAAAATCCCACGCCTTCCCCAAGGCCAACAAGGCCCTAAAGCATCCGGCACTTGGCTCCCACCCAACCCAGCTCATCCCTACTCCCTCCCTCCAAGCCCTCCTCCCACCCCTTCACTCTTATTTGTTACCGACAGCTCACTAAGCTCCTTCTCCTTACGGTTCCCTTTTCTCTGAGCCCTCTTTCCCCAGATACTCATCCGGCTGAATTCCCCCTCTTTCAGGCCGCCTGTGACTCAAATTTTATTTCCTCAAAGGACTTTCCCTTCCACCCACTCCTAGGTGGGCTCCCTCTTCTCCCTCTTGACACATTCACATAATCCCGAGTTACTGACTTCACTGGGTGTATGGCTAGCTGATAGCATCTATTTTTGTCTGCTTGTTATTTTTATCCGTTAGACTAGCCCATCCCTTAATGCATCAAGTGATTAAGCTGTGAAAAATAGCTTGCTTCCTTCCCCTCTCTCTCCACCATGGTCACTTACCACTTCCTGGAGGCAGCTGCTGCTACCACTTTTCAGCAAAATGGTTATCCCTTTGTGTCTTTAAGGGGCTTGCTTATTTTACTGTATTTCTCCATCTCTCAATGTCAGGTTTTATCTTTGAATTATCCTGTGGCAGATGAAGATTATGCTCTTATTCTTTTCCCAATACGTACAACAACCCTCCCACCCTGTCTTCCTGATCTGTTCCCATTACCAGTTAGAAAATATTCAAGTGTTTGCATGGTCGTGACTACGTCAACATTATTCACAGTGGAGCTCTGTGGTAAGTTTATCCTGCACAACCTTCCTCCCTGAGTCCCTGGAATTAATAATTGCCTTATTTTTTCATGCATTTAGTCTACATGTTTACCACTAATTCAATCTCAAACTCTCTGCCAATTGTCTTGTCTCCTCCCTCTCAAGACTTTTAGGGGTTTTAGGAGGATACAGATTTCATCTTCCTGAAGAAATGTCTCTTGGAACTTTCTGGCCTGCTCCAGTTGGCCTGGGTGGTTTATGCCAGGTGTACAGTTTACACCTGCAGCTTTTCTTTTTTCTTTTCTTTTTTTTTTTGAGTTGGAGTCTCACTCTGTTGCCCAGGCTGGAGTGCAATGGTGTGATGTTGGCTCACTGCAACCTCTGCCTCCCGAGTTCAAGCGATTATCTTGCCTCAGCCTCCCGAGTAGCTGGGAATACAGGCATGCACCACCATGCCCAGCTATTTTTTTGTGTGTGTATTTTTAGTAGAGACGGGGTTTCACCATGTTGGTCTTGAACTCCTGGCCTCATGTGAGCCACCTACCTCGTCCTCCCAAAGTGCTGGGAATAGAGGCGTGAGGCACTGTGCCCGGCCAGCTCACACCTGAAGCTCTGAAGCGGAAAGCCTCTTTGCTTCTCTGCTCTTGTCTTCCTTTTCTTGGTTTACGTCCTTAGGCAGCTTCTTTATTTACTTATTTTATTATTTATTTATTTTTTAGAGACAGAGTCTCGCTCTATTGCCCACACTGGAGTGTGGTGGTATAATCATGGCTCACGGCAGCCTCAATCTCATAGGCTTAAACAATCCTCCCCCAGCAATCCCCCCAAAGCACTGGGATTACAGATGCCACCACACCTGGCTATTTTCTTTGTTTATTTATAGAAAGGGGAGGGTCTGACTATCCTGCCCAGGGCTGGTCTCAAACTCTTGGGCTCAAGTCATTCTTCAGCCTCGGCCTCCCAAATTGCTGGGATTACAGGTGTGAGCCACCATGCCCAATCCTGAAGCGGCTTCTTTAGAAAGTAAATGCTTTGAGACTTTAGAAAGTAAGTACTTCTTTAGAAAGTAAATGCTTTGAGGCTGTGGCTCATGCCTGCAATCTCAGCACTTTGGGAGGCCAAGGGGGGTGGATCATGAGGTCAGAAGATTGAGACCATCCTGGCTAACATAGTGAAACCCCATCTCTACTAAAAATACAAAAAATTAGCAAGGTGTGGTAGCGAATGCCTGCAGTCCCAGTTACTCAGGAGGTTGGGGCAGGAGGATCACTTGAACCCACGAGTTGGAGGTTGCAATAAGCCGAGATTGTGCCACCACAGTCCATCCTGGGGGACAGAGCAAGACTCCATCTCAAAAATAAATAAATAAATACAGAAGAAAGAAAATGCTTTGAAATCCTGCATGTCAGCAAATATCTTTATCCCGCACTCATGCTTAGTTGATACTGGGCTACGTATGGAAGATTCTGGACTGGCAATCGTTCTTCCTCAGAACTTGAAAGGCATTGTCGCATTGCCTTCTAGCGTCCAGTCTGGCTGAAAATTCCCAAGACATCGTGACTCCTATCCTTTGTCCACGGCCTGCTTTTTTCTCTCTGGAAGGCAGAAGGATCCTTACCTTTCTCACAAGGGTTCCAAAATGCCATCCACTGGACATTCAGTGGACTCTTTCAGTCTACAAAACAATGTCCTTCCGTTTGGGAAGACTCTCTTGAAACACTTTCTGATGGTTTCCTTGCCTTCCTTTTCTCTCTTCGCTCCTTCTGGAATGCCTGTTATTTGGGGGGCACTGCACCTCCTACAAAGGCCCTCTCATTTCCCTTTTTTCCCAAGTTTTCTCTTCCCGTTGTTTTGCTTTACTTTCTGTGAGGGTTCCTTACCCTCCGGCCCTTCTACTTAATTTTTCATTTTTGCTCTTGCTTTTCATATCCAAGCACTTTTTTATATATTCATAGTGCACTGACCTTGTTTCATGACTGTAATGTCCACTCTGATCTCTCTGAGTCATCTTCATCTCCCTGCTCTAAGTTGCCTTTTTTGGTATTGGTGGCTATCTTTTATGTTAGAAGTTGTCATCATATATATGGTAATTATTGGTTGTTTGTTCATATTGAAGAGAAGGGAGGGGACTAATTTTTTTAGATACATAAAAAGTATATAAAGGAGCCTGGTGTGGTGGCTCACACCTGTAATCCCAGCACTTTGGGAGGCCGAGGCAGGCGGATCACAAGGTCAAGAGATTAAGACCATCCTGGCCAACATGGTGAAACCCTGTCTCTACTAACAATACAAAAATTAGCTGGGTGTGCTAGCACATGCCTGTAGTCCCAGCTACTCGGGAGGCTGAAGCAGGGGAATCCCTTGAACCCGGGAGCTGGAGGTTGCACTGAGCCAAGATCGTGCCACTGCACTGGTGACAAAACAAGATTCCGTCTCAAAAAAAAAAAAAAAAAGCATATAAAGGTATTATGACACGATGTCTCGGTTTTGCTTTAAAAGCAGCAAAGAGGCCAGGCCTGGTGGCTAATGCTTATAATCCTAGCACTTTGGGAGGTCGAGGCAGACGGACCACCTGAGGTCAGGAGTTCACAAGATCAGCCTGACCAACATGGAGAAACCCCATCTCTACTAAAAATACAAAATTAGCCAAGCATGGTGGTGCATGCCTGTAATCCTGACTACTCGGGAGGCTGAGGCAGGAGAATCGCTTAAATCCAGGAGGCGGAGGTTGCGGTGAGCCGAGATCGTACCACTGAATTCCAGCCTAGGCAACGAGAGCAAAACTCCGTCTCAAAAAAAAGAATGGTTGAGTGCCACGGCTCACACCTGTAATCTCAGCACTTTGGGAGGCCAACGCTGGAGGACTGCCTGAGCCTAGGAGTTCCATACTAGCCTGGGTTTGGCAGTCCCAGCTACTCGGGAGGCTGAGGCGGGAGGATCACTTAGCCCAGGAGTTCAAGGCTGCAGTGAGCTATGATCACACACTGCACTCCAGCCTGGTCAACAGAGCAAGACGCTGCCTCTAAAAATAATAAGACCTTCAGCCTATTTTCCATATGTTAGCTTGTCCTTTGCCCCATTTCCAGAGGAACCTGTTGCCACCAGTTCATGAGCTTTACGTGGACTCCTCAGTAGAAGCTTCATTGAATCTTGGCTTTTCCCACTGTTGGCTTATGATCCAACTTTCACAGGCCTGCTAAGTCAGCCACCAGTTACCACGCATTCATCTGTTGTCCAGATGGCACAATTTTGGTGGTATTGCATCCTCTTATGTTCTCCCTGTACTTACGGGGATTCCTTTCTAAAAGATCTCTCTACTGTCATTATAATGTGATTTCAGGAGGCAGCAAAAGGAGATTCGTGTATTGATTCACTGTTATTAGCCACAAGTATTTCACAAAAAAATTAAAAAAAAAAACAAAACACGGAAACAGGCACAGACAAGGGTAAGTTATCCAAGGACCTTGGAGCAAAGAGGACATCTGAGTTTTGTGACATTACAGGAGCAGAAAAAAGAAGAAAAGTGGAACTCTCAGATCAGTAGCGTTATAGAGAAGAGCTGGATGGAGAAGGAAGGAGACGGGGCTTAGATTCTGGAAGGAGAGAATAAGTCCCAGAACTAGGAGCAATATGTATACGGGGAGAGAGGTGGGATGAAAATTGCCTTTTACCATAACCAGTAGACTTCCTTTTTAAAAAAGGAAATGAAAAATATCCTAGAATGTAATCATAAAGCCAGCTAAAATATAGTCTAGACGGCCAGGCAGAATGCCTCATGCCTGTAATCCCAGCACTTTGGGAGGCTGCAGTGCTAAAATTGCCTGAGCTCAGAAGTTCCAGACAGGCCGAGCAACATGACAAAACCCCATCTCTACCAAAAAAACACAAAAAATTTTCCAGGTGTAGTGCACCTGTGGTCCCAGCTACTCTGGAGGCCAAGGTGGGAGGATCACTTGAGCCTGGAAGGTGGAGGTTGCAGTGAGCCATGACTGTACCACTGCACTCCAACCTGGACGGCCGAGTGGCACCCTGTCTTGGCAAAAAAAAAAATTCTAGACAGCAGGTTCTGTAAAACCGTATCAGCTCTTGGGATCTGCTTAGTTTCTGGATAGCCTGAACTCTGCCATAAGACCCCCAGGAAAAAGTGAAAGTAGGGTGCATGGCCCCTTTGAGGGAAGCAAGATGTGACTCAAAAGTCACATCAGGTCCAAAGGGTATAGCTTACAGAGATAAAGGTTGTAAAGCACCCCACACTTTCTCATTGTGCTACCTGCATCCTCCCCAGATTCTGCCTGCCACCTCCTGGGCAGCTGAGGCTACTACCTGCCTGCAAAACCTGAGAGGTCCAGGCATCACTCGGGTTGCTCTGCCTCTGTGATACATACTCAGACAACAGAAATCATCCAAAAAGCAGAAATTTAGGGATGAGGAAGTTGGCAAGGGGGCTTTTTACCCCTGCATCAAATCGAGTTTTTTTCTTTTTTTTTTTTTTTTTTTTTTTGAGACAGAGTCTTGCTCTGTCACCTAGGCTGGAGTGCAATGGCACAATCTCGGCTCACTGCAACCTCCACCTCCTAGGTTCAAGCGATCCTCCTGCCTCAGCCTCCCAAGTAGCTGGGATTACAGGTGCCCGCCATCACGCCCAGCTAATTTTTGTATTTTTAGTAGAGACAGGGTTTCACCATGATGGCCAGGCTGGTCTCAAACGCCTGAGCTCAAGTGATCCACCCTCCTCTGCCTCCCAAAGTGCTGGGATTACAGGCATGAGCCATTGTGCCTGGCCTTCAATATGAGTCTTAGTAGGGAAAGAGGTCTGAGACATCTTTATAAAGCTGCAATAGCAGTTACAGAAGAGAATAAAGAAAACAGTACTGTCTGTAATCTTAAAATCAGTATAGTTATGTGTCACTTAACAATGGGGATATGTTCTGAGAAATGCAGGCAATTTTGTCATTATGCAAACATCATAGAGTGTACTTGCACACACCTAGATGGGATGGCCTACTGCACACCTAGGCTATAATGGTATGGCCGATTGCTCCTACGCCACAAGCCATGGTACTGTACTGAATACTGCAGGCAACTGGAGCAAACAGTATTAGTGTACCTCAACATAGAAAAGGTAACGCGTTGTGCTATGATGTTACAGCAGCTACAATGTGACTAGGTGATAGGATTTTTTCAGCTCGATTCTAATCATGTGGGACCACCACCGTATGTATACGCAGTCTGCCAATGACCAGAATGTTCTTATGTGGTGCATGACCATATATATATATAATAATAGCAGCTGAGTGTTTTTGAGACCTTCGTACATGTGAGCGCAGAGCTATCTCTCTGCATGCACCATCCAGTGAATTCTTACCAAAGCACAGTGACATAGGTATTGCCATAACTTTTCTTTTTACAAAAAGGGAAACTGGCCAGACACATGGCTCACACCTGTAATCCCAACACTTTGGGAGGATCGCTCCAGCCCAGGAGTTCAAGACCAGCTTGGGCAACATGAAGAAACCCTCTCTACAAAATATACAAAAAATTAGCCAGGCATGGTGGCATGTACCTGTGGTCCCAGCTACTCAGAAGGCTAAGGTAGGAGGATGGAGGTTACAGCAAGTCGAGATCGCATCACTGCACTCCAGCCTGGGCGACAGAGTGAGACCCTATCTCCAAAAAAAAAAGAAACAGAGACTTAGAGTGATTATGGAATAACTTGTCCTGTATCTCACAGCAAATAAGTGGCAGGGCAGGACTAGAACCTGCATCTGTATGACTCTAGAGTCTGAATTCTCAGCTTCTGCTAGGAAAGCATGGATGTGTGCATATCTATGTGAAATTCTCAAAGACTATTTGATAGTCAACAGTGGTTACTTAGGAAATTGGGAGGAGAAAAGTAGGTCAATTTTCTTTCTTTTTTTTTTTTTCATTTAAAATTTTGTTTGTTAGCTGAGCACGGTGGCTCACACCTGTAATTCCAGCACTTTGGGAGGCCAAGGTGGGCGGATCACTCGAGGTCAGGAGTTCAAGACCAGCCTGGCCAACATAGTGAAACCCAGTCTCTACTAAAAATACAAAATAATAAACCTCTTCAAATTATTTTACAGAGTTTGACTCTTTTCATTAATACTGCTTACCAAACATATACTGAAAAGACAACTCAAATTCCTCTAGCATTTAGGCCCTGTTAACTGAGCAACTACTGTGTGCTACACTGAAGGCTAAGTACTTCATATCCCAGACTTCACTGAATCCTCACAACTGGGTCTGGAGGGAGGGTATTTTCATTAACTTACTTCACAGAGGAGGACTCTGAGGCTCAGGAATGTGAAGTGACCTCCCTAAAGGTCACATCACAACTTAGGAACTCAACTCAGGCCTGACTGGTTTCTGAGGCCATGCGTGTGGCTACATCAGCATGTTAGTGGCGCAGGAATGATGGAAATGATAATAACAGCAGTTTACGTGCTTGCCATGTGCCAGACCTGTGCATTTCATGTATAATCTTATCACACCTCCTTGGCAATCCCCGTTTGACAGATGAGAAAACTAAGCATCAGCAGAGAGAAGTCACTTGTTTGCCCAGGGTCATCCTGCAGAATTGGGACTAGAACCCAAATCACAATCATCCATCCAATGGCTCAGACCAAAACCACAGCAGCTATCCTTGACTCCTCCTTCTCCTTCTTTTTCCTCTATATCTAATCCATTGGTTCTAGTTGACTCCAGTTTTCAAAATACATGTTCACAACTGGATGCAGTGGCTCACGCCTGTAATCCCAGCATTTTGGGAGGCCGAGGTGGGCAGATCACCTGAGGTCAGGAGTTTGAGACCAACCTGACCAACATGGAGAAACCCCATCTCAACTAAAAAAAAAAAAAAAAAAATTACAAAATTAGCCAGATGTGGTGGTGCATTCCTGTAATCCCAGCTACTCGGGAGGCTGAGGTAGGAGACTCACTGGAATCCAGGAGGCGGAGGTCACGGTGAGCCGAGATTGAGCCATTGCACTCCAGCCTGGGCAACAAGAGCAAAATTCCGTCTTAAAAAATATATATACATGTTCACTTCTCACTCTCTGGCTACTGCAGACCCCGTGGAAGCCACCACCATCTCTCTTACAGGCCAGTATGAAGAACTTCCCACTGAACTCCCTCCCTCCATTCCTACCTTTTGCCCCTACCCCATCTACTCTCTACACTGCATTCAGAATGATTTTTTTTCAACTCTTGTGCTAAATATCTCTCCTGCAACCTTTCGTAGGGTTTTGAGAGACAATCAAGCCCTGCAGAGAATGGCTTGAGTGATTGTTTTCTTGATTTTTCCTAAGGATGCTACTAGCTAATACCATTATTTACTACCGTAGGAGGTAACTTAATTCATTGCATGCAATGGATGCCTTAGAGTCTTAGGACTTAAGTCTACCGAGAAGTGGGTGGAGACAGCTGCAAAAGTTTCCTGTCACACTTCAAATATCAGTGACCACAGGGAAGGCCCCTGTGACCTGCCATCCACCACACCTTGACCTCTACAGGTACATTTCCTACTACCCTTTTCCCAAGCACAGGACTTCTTCTCCCTACCTCAATCACAGAAGTCTCATTGCTGCCTTAGAGCTTTTGCAGAAGTTATTCCCATGGCCTTGAACCCCTGCCCAAGCCATTCAGAGCCTGCTCCTTTTGTCAATCATTCAGGGCTCAGTTCAAAGACCACCAGCTCAGAGGGGCCCTCTCGGTCACCTTAATTAAATGCTGCCAATTCTTGCCGGTTTTTTTTCCTTTACAGTCCTTAACTTACAATGATCTGAAAGTACTTTGTGTGTTCACTAATCTGTTGTGTGTCTCCCAAGTTAACACTGAGCTCCATGGGGCAGAAACCTTTTCACAGTGAAGCAATCTGTAAAAATATGTTTAGAGAATTCATCAGACACTTATTTTGAGCCAGTCACTGGATTAAGAGCTTTGCAATGAATCCTTTTATCAACTCCAGCATTGTCCAATAGATACACAATGTAAGCCAAGGCCAGGCACAGTGGCTCATGCCTGTAATTCCAACAATTTGGGAGGCTGAGGCAAGAATGACTCTTGAGGCCACCAGTTCAAGATCAGCCTGGACAACATAGCAAGACCCTGTCTCTACAAAAATTAAAAGGGGTCAAGGGCAGTGGCTCATACCTGTAATCCCAGCACTTTGGGAGGCCAAGGTGGTGGATCACCTCAAGTCAGGAGTTCAAGACCACCCTGATCAACATGGTGAAACCCCGTCTTTACTAAAAATACAGACATTAGCTGGGCATGGTGGCGGATGCCTGTAATCCTAGCTACTCGGAGGCTGAGACAGGAGAATTGCTTGAACCCAGGAGGCAGAGGTTGCAGCAAGCCTAGATCGCACCATTGCAGTCCAGCCTGGGCGGCAAGAGAGAAACTCTGTCTCAAAATAAAAATAATTTTAAAGAATTAAAAGAAAGAAATATAATGAAAGCTATTTTTAAAAAAAATTCAAGCCTCTTGGATTCAAGCGATTCTCCTGCCTCAGCGTCCTGAGTAGCTACAGGTACCATTTAAAAATCTTGAGTAGTCTAATCATCAAATTAAAAGAAGTGAAAAGAAACAGATTAAATTAATATTTTTTTAAAACATGTTCAGAGGATTATCATCCCATCACGTAATTAGTTAATAAAGATGAGTAGATGACAGATTGATAGATTGGGGTGTGTGTGTCCGTGTGAGCTCCTCCTCTATACTTTTCTGGGTTCTGAGAAGCTCAGCCTTGCCTCGCTGTTTGGGGACTCAGGGGTTGCACTTCAAGACAGCCTCAATGCCTCCAACTCTGCATCTCGACTTTCCCGCCTTTTCTGTACCTGTCTCCGTGTGATGAGTCCTTCAGGGCCTGCATCCAGAGAAACGGGGGTTATCCTCCCACGAAGCTTCGAGGTGCCTATCAGTGCAGTGGCTCAACCAAACAGATGTGACAAAAGGCCAGGAATGCGTCCAAGGGGCTGAGGGGCCTCGGGGAGCAGGAAGTGGATGGTAAAAAGAGAGCGTCCAGAGCCCGGACGCATGCGCACGTTAGCTCCGTCCGGAAGTGCGTAAGGTCAGAAGGGAAGCAGAAGTTGGGGCTGAGGTGTTCGTGCTGAGAAGAGTGTGGGATGAAGATGTTGAAATTCGGGATCCTGCCCACACCATGGAGCCAACAGGGCCTGAGGAGGAGTCGGTGTTGAATTGGAAATCGAGTTGGAACTGAAAATTGCCTTATCCACAGGTAGTAAGAACGGTGAATTTGGGCCTCAAGGAGAGGAAGTTTTATTTCTAGGCAGGGTCTTCTTGGGAAGGCAGCTGGACAAGATTTCTCTGAAGTCCAGTAGGTCTTGGGAGGTTTCATTGAGAAACTGAATGCTGAGTATAAAATATTGAGAAATGAACAGGTGCCAAAGCAAAATTTGTTTAAAAAATTGTGCCGTGTTGTAAATGTTTACATTGAATGAATTATGCAAAAATATACTCAGGGCAAACAATTGTGCAGATGATTGGATTTATAAGAAATAACAAGGTGGTCTGTTAATGAGACACAATTTTTAAATTTTATTTATTTATTTATTTTTTGAGATGGAGTCTTGCCCTGTCACCCAGGCTGGAGTGTAGTGGCGTGATCTCAGCTCACTGAAACCTCCGCCTCTTTGATTAAAGGGATTTTCCTGCCTCAGACTCTCGAGTAGCTCCAGGCACGCACCACCATGCCCAGCTACTTTTTTGTATTTTTAGTAGTGATGGGGTTTCATGATGTTGCCAGGCTTGTCTCGAACTCCTGACCTCAGGTGATCCACTCACCTCAGCCTCCCCGCAATGTTCTGATAGGAATTAGTAAGAAGGGTGATCCTGAGAGTAAGCCACAAGGGGAATCTATGATCATTGGATGTCCTGAGGGATATTCTCATCAGATCACCAGTGCTGGAGGGATATCCAGGCTCCATCCCTGATGCTACACTGGGAATGTGTGATGAGGGGTGTTCTGTATGGGGAGTAAGGTTTTTCATAATGGGTGAGGGTTTCTGGCTATAACAACAAATAAAGCAAGATTAGGTTGGATAATAAGACTGGCAAGGCCTCCTGAAGGAGGTGAGGTTGCCACAGAGACCTGGATGAAGTGAGGGAGCAAGGGAAGAAGGAAGTGACTCATGCAGGCAGAGGGAGCATGGCCTGCTTGAAGAGCCCTAGAGGAGGCTGGAATGGGGTGCAGGGGGCTGGAGCAAAGTGATTAAGGTGGGAGGGGGAGGTGGGAGATAAGGCCCACAGTAAAATCTATGGGGTTTTATTATGAAGTAATGGGAAATCATGGGAGGGTAGAGAGTAGAGAGTGCGTGAACTGATTTAACATAAAAAGGACTTGGAGATTCTGGGAAGTGACTATATCCCATGGGTGACAGAGGCGCAATAGGAGGGTAAATACAAAAGTGGTCACTTGTCGTAGGAGGCGCTGAGGAGCTTTACCTCAGGTCACCAGCCTGGGAAGGAGACTCAGGTGCAGGTGAGGGAAAGGAGGCGTGGTGGGAGAGGCCTCCCAGATCCGTGGGAGAGGCCTGGGGGCTTTTTGTTTGTTTGGGTTGTCATTGATTTAGAGGAGGAGGACCCAGGAATGTTGTGGTTGGTTGGTCGGTTGAGTGTCAGAAAATGTAGTGGGAGGTCTTAATGGGAGGACAGTCATCAAGGGCGGGGTGCTGTGTTCATTTCTCAGGAGCATCCGAGGCCATGTCATTCTGTTGAAGTTCTCGGGCCGCCTCCACAGTGCCACCATTGTTGGGGTTTGTAATCAAGTAAATCAGGCTCTTAGGAGAGACTGTGTTTAGGAGGTAACATGAAGAGCACCCTGTCAACCACCAGAATTCTGTCTTGGCCCTCACAGCTAAATGGCTTTGGACAGTTTGAAGTTAAGGTGTCTTTATTGTGGTTGCCTTAAAATATTATGTTAGGACCGGGCGCAGTGGCTCATGCCTGTAATCCCAGCACTTTGGGAGGCCGGGGTGGGCAGATCACAAGGTTGGGAGATCAAGACCATTCTGACTAACACAGTGAAACCCCTTCTCTACTAAAATACAAAAAGTTAGCCAGGCGTGGTGGCGCACGCCTGTAGTCCCAGCTACTTGGGAGGCTGAGGCGGGACAGTTGCTTGAACTGGGAGGTGGAGGTTGCAGTGAGCCAAGATCGTGCCACTCCACTCCAGCCTGGGCGACGGAGTGAGACTCCATCTCAAAAAAATATATATTATGTTAGGCTGGGCATGGTGGCTCACTACTATAATCCCAACACTTTGTAAGGCTAAGGCAGGTGGATGAGTTGAGTCGTGGAGTTCAAGACCAGCCTGGACAACATAGTGAGACCCCCATCTCTACAAAAAATGTTAAACATTAGCCAGGCAAGGTGGTGTGCACTTGAAGTCCCAGCTACCCGGAAGGCTAAGGCAGGAGGATTGCTTGAGCCCAGGAGGTTGAAGCTACAGTGAGCTGTTTGTGCCACTGCACTCCGGCCTGAGTGACAGTGTAAGACCCAGTGTCAAAAATAAATAAAATATTATGCTATAAAGTATTTCAAACACACATAAAGATATGAGAAACCATATTAACAAACTCTTGTGTACACATCCGTCAGCTTTAATCCATGTGAACATTTTGGTCCATTCGCTTCAGACTTGTTTTAACAAATAAAGCATTTCAGGCTGCACAGTGGCTCACGCCTGTAATCCCAGCACTGTGGGAGACCAAGGTGGGCAGATCCCTTGAGTCCAGGAATTCGAGACCAGCTTGGGCAACATGGTGAGACCATGTCTCTACAAATGTACAACAATCAGCCAGGTGTGGTGGTGTGCACCTGTAGTTCCAGCTTCTCAGGAAGCTGAAGTGGGAGTATCATTTGATCCCAGGAGGTCAGGCTGTAGTGAGCTGTGAGCGTGCCACTGCACTCCAGCTGAGCAACAGAGCGACACCTTGTCTTAAAAACCAAAAAAAAAAAAAAAAAAAAGGAAAAGGAAAGAAAGTATTTCAGATAGAGCCGAAGCCCTGGTTGTACCTTTTATGGAGGTTTACATCTATAGAGAACATCAATATTAGTAAAATAGAGGGCCAGGTTTTCTCTAACCACCCCCACCCCACCTTGTCCTGAGCTAGAGAAGATTAACTCACAGGAAAGAGAGACTGAGAGTCTGATACCTTTTGAAGGTCTCACAGAGAAACTTTTTTTTTTTTAGAGATGGAGTGTCACTGTGTTGGAGGGGCTGGAGTGCAGTGGTGCGATTTCAGCTCACTGCAGCCTCCACCTCCCAAGTTCAGGCAATTCTCCTGCCTCAGCCTCCTGAGTAGCTGGGATTACAGGCTCCCGCCATCAAGCCTGGCTAATTTTTGTATTTTTAGTAGAAACAGGGTTTCATCATGTTGGCCAGGCTGATCTCCAACTCCTGACCTCAAGTGATCCACCTGCCTCGACCTCCCACAGTGCTGGGATTACAGGCGTGAGCATCATGCCCGGCCTCACAGAGAAACTTGTACCGCAGGCTACCATCTGTTCATTCTGAGAGCTGCTTGCTACGTGTGGGGTTTCATCTGCGTCGCATTTGACCTTGCCAGCTAGACCTTCCCTCTCTCTCCCTCCCTAGCTTGTCTCGCCACCCACCCTCCAAGCCTCTGTTCTTTCTGTTACCTCAAATGGTGTAAAGACTTCAACCAACTGGCCCTTTCTGTGAGTTTTCATATTTTATATGACTCCTGTGCACAGGTGTGCAGGTGATATATTTGTTGTGCTTTTCTTTTGTTAACCTGTCTTTTATGATAGGGATGTCAGCCGTGACATTTTATGATGATGTTAAGTTTAGCCTAAAGCTGCCTCTTTCTATATTTTAAGTTCACCCTAAAAGTTTTTCTGTACACTGTAACCTAATTTGGCTTGTAAACAGACGGTAACCTACTTTTGTGCCAATCACTGAGTTTCAGCGAATCAGAGGAGGCCAACTGTTCAAACCATGTTTGAATAAGGCGAATGTCCGCTATTTCTGTGCCTCGCTTCCGTTTTCTGTGCATCACTTTCCTTATTCTGTCCATAAATCTCGTTCAACCACGTGGCTATGCCAGAGCCAGTCTGATTTGAGGGCTACCCGATTCACAGATTGTTATTTGCTCAGTTAAATTCTGTTAGATTTAATTTGTTTAAAGTTTTATTTTTAACAACGAGGAGGAAAGGGATTACCCCTTTCTGCTTGTATACAGGCAAGTGGGTGCATGTGGCACTCTTATTTTGTTGTTGAACAGCTACCCTTCCACCATGTGGTCCACCCTATTTTAGACATCCATTGTTTTTTTATTTGTTTGTTTGTCTGAGACAGAGTGTTGCTCTGTTGCCCAGGCTGGAGTTCAGTGGCATCATCTTGGCTCACTGCAACCTCCACCTCCCAGGTTCAAATGATGCTTCTGCCTCAGCCTCTTGAGTAGCTGAGATTACAGGCGCCTGCCACCATGCCCTGCTAATTTTTTTATTTTTAGTAGAGACGGTGTTTCACCATGTCAGCTAGGCTGGTCTTAAACTCCTGGCCTCAAGTGATCCATCCACCTTGGCCTCCCAAAGGGCTGGGGTTATAGGCATGAGCCATCCTGCCTGGCCTAGACAGCCACTCTTTTATTCATGGTTTCCAGCTTGGAGCTATTTCAAGCATTGCTTCTGTGAAAATCCTTACACCTGCCTCTTTGCATATATATGCAAGAATTTCTCTCTAGTGTACCCCTAGGATGGTCATTGCTAGGATGCACCATACACAACTCTACTGTCTTGGTTTTGGCATTCAGGAATCTGATGAGAAACTGGAATGACAGAAAGTTAAACCCAACCATGCTTTGCCCCTTTGCGTTTCATTTTTCTTTCTGTAAAGTACACATGATAACGATGGCTACTTCTTAAAGCTATAAGAGTTAAATGAGACCATGAATGTAAAGAACTTAATACAATATCAAACACACTATAGGCACTCAATACCTGGGAGCTAATTTTTTTTTTTTTAAGACAGGGTCTTGTTCAGGCTGGAGTGCAGTGTTGCAATCATAGCTCACTGTAGCCTTGAACTCCTTGGCCTAAGTGATCCTCTCACCTCAGCCTCCCAAGTAGCTGGGACGACAAGCACGCACCACCATGCTTGGCTAATTTTTTTTAAATGATTTTTTGTAGAAACGAGGGTCTCACTATCTTGCTGAGACTGGTCCTCAACTCCTGGCCTCAAACAATCCTTCTGCCTTGGCCTCCCAAAGCACTAGGATTACAGATGTGAACCACTGTGCCCAGCCAACACAAGAAAATAAAATAGTTAAAAATTCTAGGGCTCTGAAGTCTTATAGAACCTCAGTTGAAAGCCTGACTCTGCTATTTCTTCTCAGGGGCTCTTGAGAAAGTCACTTCATCTTTCTGGGCCTCAGTTTCCTCATCTGTCAGAAGAGAGCAAGTGAATGCAGTTGCAAATATTATTTCTCTAAATATGACTCTATCTGAGTCATTATTTGAATGGAGTTTTATGGCATAATAACAGCTACCGTTTATTAACATAAAAAAAAAACAACTAGGCTAACATTTACTGAGGTTTTCTTAACCCCTGTGAAGTATTGCTATTATTCCTACTTTACAAATGATGAAACTCTGGCCCTGCAGAGTGGCCACCCAGAGGTCACATAGCTAGTAAAGTGGTAGGAACAGAATTTGAAATCAAGTCTGACTGATCTTAAAACTCATATCATATTCTAACCGTTAAGTTGTACTACCTTAAATGCCTGCAATGGATCCTTAGCAGTGGTTCCCAAACTTTTTTTTTTTTTTGAGACAGTGTTTTACTCTTGTTGCCCAGGCTGGAACGCAATGGCGCGATCTCGGCTCACTGCAACCTCCGCCTCCCAGATTCAAGCAATTCTCCTGCCTCAGCCTCCCTAGTAGCTGGGATTACAGGCATGCGCCACCACACCCAGCTAATTTTGTATTTTTCATAGAGACAGGCTTTCTCCATGTTGGTCAGGCTGGTCTGGAACTCCCGACCTCAGGTGATCCATGCACCTCAGCCTCCCAAAGTGCTGGGATTACAGGCATGGGCCACCACAACCAGTTTCAAATGTTTTTTAAGGAATGGAAGCATTTTTTTTAAAGCAAAGTCTTAAATGAAACAGTAGGTTATAAAGCAAGTGAAGGCCAAATTACTCCAGTTGAAGCTGGGGTAATGTAGGTACAGGTTCAATCCTGGCTGTGTGAGCTTGAACAGATTACAGTCATGAGTCACTTAATGATGGAGATACCTTTTGAGAAATGAAGAACAGCAGAATGTACTTACACAAACCTATGTAGCATAGCCTACTCCACACCTAGGCTAGGTGGTATAGCCTATGGCTCCTAGGCTACAAACCTGCACAGCATGTCACTGGACTGAATGCTGCAGTCAGTTGTAACACAATAAGTATTTGTGTTTCTAAACATAGAAAAGGTACAGTGCAAATATGATATAATTTTTTGGGACCACTGTTGTTTATGCGGTCTGTTGTTGACTGAAACGTCATTCTACAGAGCATGACTGTACTCATCTCTCTGAGATTCAGTTTCTTTGTTTGTAAGATGGGGATAATGATGCCAACCTAATAGGGTTGTTATGTGGATCAACTGAGATAATATATGCAAAGCACTTGGCATAAAGCCTGATGCGTGGTAAGTACCAAATAAGAATGGCTGTGATTGCAGTTGTGACTGTGGTTGTTACCACCTTCAGGACTATCTTTACTGACCACAGGATTGAGTGGAAATTTCTCAGCCCCCCATCATCTGACCTAACCTGCATTTCCAGGCTTCCACGCCTGCAAGATAGCCAGGCCGAAGGACGATATTCCCAGTCCAGTAGCCAGCACTACCAGTTCTGCCCACTGGAGGGCCCTCCTTCCCCATCCCTCCTCTAAAAGTATACTCTTGGCTGGGCGCGGTGGCTCGCAGCTGTAATCTCAGCACTTTGGGAGACCGAGGCGGATGGATCACGAGGTCAGATCAAGATCATCCTGGCTAACACGGTGAAAGCCCCCCTCTACTAAAAATACAAAAAATTAGCCGGGTGTGATGGCACGCGCCTGTAGTCCCAGCTACTCGAGAGGCTCAGACAGGAGAATCCCATGAACCCAGGAGGCAGAGGTTGCAGTGAACCAAGATCGTCACTGCACTCCAGCCTGGACGACACAGCAAGACTCTGTCTCAAAAAAATAAAAAGTATACTCTTTAAATTCTTTGAATATTTGAAGAAAGTATTATTATAGAACATTTCAAAATGTGCAAAAATAAAAAGCTAGCATAATGAACCTTAATGTATTTATTAGGCAATTACCTTATTTCCTGTGTACCCCAACCTATTTTCCCCACTGGATTATTTTGAAGCAAATCCTAAAGAGTTTATTACTTCATTCATAAATTCATCATTATGTATCTGTAAGGTAAAGACTCTTTTTAACATAACTACAATAACATTTTCACATCTAAAAAAATTTAATAATTTCCTTTTTTTTATTTCCTTAATTTTATTTTTCACTCCATGACTCTAGCCGAAGGTAATTTACTTTTATTTATTTTGTTTCTTTATATTTTTTATTTTTTTAGAGATGGGGGTTCTCACTGTGTTGCCCAGGCTAGTCTTGAACTCTTGGACTCAGGCAATCCACTACCTCAGCCTTCTATATCAAAGTGTGGAGATCACAGGCAGGAGCTGCCGCGCCCAGACCAAAGATGATAATTCCTTAATATCAATTTGTCCGTGTTCAGGCTTCCTTCAGCATCTCCTGAATCTTCTTCTCTCCCAGTTGGTTTGTTCAAATTATGATATAGAGAGGATTCATATGTTACATTTAAGTGACGTGTCCCTTACATCCTTTTTTTTTTTTTTTTTTTGGAGACAGAGTCTCACTCTGTCACCCAGGCTGGTGTGCAGTGGCACGATCTTGGCTTACTGCAACCTCTGCCTCCCGGGTTCAAGGGATCTTCTGCCTTATCCTCCCACGTAGCTGGGCTTACAGGTACACACCACCACGCCTGGCTAATTTTTTTGGGTTTTTTTTGTTTTGTTTTTTGAGAAAGAGTCTCACTCCATCACCAGGCACCAGGCTGGAGTGCAGTGGCACGACCTCGGCTCACTGCAACCTCCGCCTCCCCGCTTCAAGCAATTATCCTGCCTCAGCCTCCCGAATAGCTGGGACTACAGGCCAGGGTTTCACCATGTTGGCCAGGATGGTCTCGATCTCTTGACCTCGAGATCCACCCGCCTCGGCCTCCCAAAGTGCTGGGATTACAGGCATGAGCCACCACACCCAGCCCTATCAATTTTTATTTTTAAGTTTTTTCCCCCTTTTGTTCTACAATGTTTTTGTTTGTTTGTTTTTGAGAGGGAGTTTCACTCTTGTTGCTGACGCTGGAGTGCAGTGATGTGATCTCGGCTCACTACAACCTCTGCCTCCTAGGTTCAAGCGATTCTCCTGCCTCAGCCTCCCAAGTAGCTGGGATTACAGGCATGCACCACTACACCCAACTAATTTTGTATTTTTAGTAGAGATGAAGTTTCTCCGTGTTGGTCAGGCTGGTCTCAAACTCCTGACCTTAGGTGATCCGCCCGCCTCAGCCTCCCAAAGTTCTGGGATTACAAGCATGAGCCACCGTGCCTAGCTTTTCCACAGTGTTTTTGTTGAAGAAACTGGGTTATCAGTTTTCAAGAATTTCTCATAGGAAATGCCAAGGGTGGGGGGTGGAATTACTAATGCCTTTCCTGTAGAATCCTTTATCATGTTTTTCTGTGCCTTTTCATCCGCCTGCACACTGGTAGTTAGATCTAGATTCTGGAGTTTTAATCAGGCCTGGGATTGATTTTTGGCAAGAATGCTTCAGTGTGGGGCTCTGCATTCTGGTGCATCAAGTCTACAGAGGCTTGTCTCTCTCTTGGTGTTGGACAGACCCATGGGTTCATGGGTTGTGAGCCTGATTCACCACCATAAAGTTCCCCATGAGCATTTCACCTGCCAGTGTTGGCAGTCATTAATGTGAAGGGGATTAGAATGTGCCACTCCAAAGTATGCTGCTTTAGCATAAGGATTATTTTGAGCTGAAGGCAATTAAGAAGCAGCAGACAGAGGAGGAACTCTGTTCTCTCCCTTTCTGCCTAAAGCAGGGCATACATTTCCTATCAGGTAGAGGAGATAACACTGGAGACTTGAATCTGCATAAGCAAACCTTACCAAATAACCGTTATCTTCCATTAATTTCCCCTGTTAATTTTACTTACCCTCCCACAGTTTACCTCACCTGGATATCCAAATTCCTTTTTCATTGTTCTGTCACTTTTCCACATTTTTTTTCTTTTTTTAGGCAGAGTCTCGCTGGGGTTACAGGCGTGAGCCACCGCACCCAGCCTACTTTTCCACAATTTATCACCCTTTGTTAAAACACTATATGAGCCTCAAGCCTGAACACTTCTTTAGGCTTTCAATCCTTTTTTGCAAAGCTTCAGGATGCATGCATAATACGCCTTTTCTTCTGCTAACCTATCTTTTGTATCTTTTGTTAATTTTTTTTTTTTTTCCAAGATGGGGTCTTGCTCTGTAGCCCAGGCTGGCCTGCAGTGGCACTATCTCCGCTGACTGCAACCTCCATCTCCTGGGTTCAGGCCTTTCTCTGCCTCAGCCTCCTGAGTAGCTAAGATTACAGATACCCACCACCACACCCAGCTAATTTTTTTTTTTTTTTATCCCCCTGTGGTATTTCAGAACCCAGCTAATTTTTTTTGTATTTTTAGTAGAGACGGGATTCACCATCTTGGCCAGGCTGGTCTTGAACTCCTGACCTCATAATCCACCTATCTCAGCCTCCCAAAGTGCTGGAATTATAGGTGTGAGCTACCACACCTGGACAATTTTTTTTTTTTTAAGATGGAGTCTCACTCTGTCACCCAGGCTGGAGTGCAGTTGTGTGATTTTGGCTTACTGCTACCTTCACCTCCCAGGTTCAAGTAATTCTCCTGTCTCAGCCTCCTGAGTAGCTGGGCATGGTGCCAGCCAGGCACTCAACACTTTGGGAGGCCGAGGTCAGAGGCCCACACCCAGCTAATTTTTTTTTGTATTTTTTAGTAGAGACAGGATTTCACCATGTTGGCCAGAATGGTCTCTATCTCTTGACCTCGTGATCCACCCCCCTCAGCCTCCCAAAGTGCTGGAATTACAGGTGTGAGCCACCGCGCCGGGCCTGAGCTTCTGCATTTCTAGCAAGCAAGCACCAAGTGATGATGATACTGCTGGCTCAGGGACCACATTCTGAGTAGCAAAAGGGTGTGGTCAATGTGAGAAGTCAGTTTCATTCATTCAGTTAAGAAGTACCTACTCTGGGTCAGTGCATGGACTAGGCCCCACCACTTTACAATGCAAAGGGTTTTTTAGTGTTTTTGTTTGCTTTACTCGAGAGTTTTGGTTTTTAATTTATTCTTTTGAATATGTAATTTGCACATGGTAAAAAAAAATTGTTCATAAAATCCAAGAAGGTACACAGTGAAAGTCTCTAACTCCCCAAAAGTGACCACTGTTACTTCTCAAGTTTTATTCCAGAGATATTTTATACAGATAATATCATATATTTGTACCATATCTTTAACCACATGGCAGCCTAATGATCCGACACTCTTTTTTCATTTTACTCTATCTTGGAGATTGTTCCATAGCTCAGCACATATCTGTACGTCCTGTTGAACAGGTGGTATAGCGTCCATACAAGATGCATTTGTTGGCCAGGCGCAGTAGCTCACACCTGTAATCCCAACACTTTGGGAGGCCAATGTGAGCAGATCACTTGAGGTCAGGAGTTCAAGACCAGCCTGGCCAACAACCTGTCTCTACTAAAAATACGAAAATTAGCTGGACATGGTGGCGGGCACCTATAGTCCCAGCTTCTTGAGAGGCTGAGGCAGGAGAATCATTTGAACCTGGGAGGCAGAGGTTGCAGTGAGCTGAGATTGCACCACTACACTCCAGCCTAGGCTACAGAGTGAGACTCAATCTCAAAAGAAAAAAAAAAAAAAGATGCACTTGTTGTTGTTTTTATAAAGTATGAAATGAAGAGTGACTAATCCTGGCTTCGTCATCCTGCACAGGTCATCCCCTGGGAGAACAGGTGCTGTGTCTTCCATTCTTTGAATCCTCTGAATGGCCTGCCCCATGGTTTGTGTATTTTGTCAATTTCACATGATCTAGCATACATCCATCACTCATGTACACAAGTCTGTCCCCACTTCACTTTGTCTTTGTCTTTTTCTATTTTTGGTTCAGACCGCAGTCTGTCTAGACTCCAATTGTGTCTCGACTCTGTATTCTGTCAGCACTTACGAATGGGTCTGACAGTCTCTGGCTTTAGTAATATGTTATTGTGAAATACAGCATGCATAAGTGTGTATAAAATGTATGTGTTTAAAGAAGAAATGAAACATTATATAGAGGTGGCTTCTGTCACCCCCTTATCTTCTGTGTGCCACTTTCCTGTCACATGGGATGTCTCCATCGAAGAGGTAACTACTATCCTGATTCTGGGTTAATCGTTCTCTAACTTTCCTTTTGGAAGTGGTTCTCAGGCTTTAGTGAATCAAACTTGCTTAGATGACTTGTTAAAACACAGATTGCTGGGCCCCACCCCTTGTTTCTGATTTAGTAGATCTGGAGTAGGGCCCAAGAATTTGCATTTCTTTTCAGTTCCCAGGGGATCCTGGTGCTGCCAGCCTGGGGACCACACTTTGAGAACTTCCACCTTATCTCAGAGATACTCTTAACTTGTGTATCATCACTCCCAGTCCTCTGAAGACGCTTTACTCCTCCCCTAAAACCTAGTCACTTGATTGGTGTCCCTTAAGCACCTCTGCTTTTCTTCCTGTACTCCATTTCCTATCACCCGGTTTGTGAGTATGCAATCTTTGCTAAGTATTTCAATTGATTGCAGCATTTGACCACTGTCCTTGATTTTCTTCTCTGCTGGCCATTCCATTTATAGCTTTCCTCTCCTTTGTGTGTATTGGAAGGAAGAGCATAAGCAACTTTTTTTTTTTTTTTTGGAGACAGAGTCTTGCTGTGTCACTGAGGCTGGAGTGTAGTGGCACAATTTCGGCTCACTGCAACCTCTGTCTCCCGGGTTCAAGTGATTCTTGTGCCTCAGCTTCCTGAGTAGCTGGGATTTCACATGATCTAGCATAGATCCAGGACATACACCACCACACACTACCACACATTTTTGTATTTTTACTAGAGACAGGGTTTCACCCTGTTGGCCAGGCTAATCTCGAACTCCTAACCTCATGTGATCTACCTGCCTCAGCCTCCCAAAGTGCTGGGATTACAGGTGTGAGCCACTGTGCCCAGCCAGCAACATTTACATGTCTTCCTCACCTGGTCTGTAAGCACCTTGAAAGTAGGAACCAAGTTTAATTTCCCTTTTAGTATACTTCCTCAATTAAACTGCAGATCATGGTTTACAAACTCAGTTGCTTATAAAGGCCGAAGGCAATGTAAACGAGTGAAGCTTGCCAAGTAGAAACTTAGCCTGGGAGCCATGTCCTGTGCACAGAGAGCAGCTGCTGTTTGGCTTTAGGCCAGTTGCACATCCACGTTCTCTGATTTTCCCAGTTTTCAAGAGAAACCAGAAATAATTCCAACTAGTTAGTATTTTAAGTATACAAAGTGGATCACAGAAAATACATCTACAGGAAGCAAAACTAAATCCTCCATGTTTCAAAATCTTTGCAGTGGGTGGTGGGTGGGTGAGTAGATGGATGGATGGGTGGGTGAGTGAGTGAGTGAATCTGGGTCATCGTGGCAGCTCTCTGGTTGAAACTGGGGATGTCGTGATACATTACCTACTATATGCCTGGTGGTGTGCAAGTTTTACATGCTTATCTCATTTGACCTTCATAACACCACAGGGTGGTTATTATCATTCTTATTTCTTTCCATACTCATTTCACGGATTAAGAAACAGTGGCTCACGCCTGTAATCTCACCACTTTGGGAGGCCAAGGTGGGCAGATCACAAGAGTAAGAGTTCGAGACCAACCTGACCAACGCGGTGAAACCTGTCTCTACTAAAAATACAAAAATTAGCCGGGTGTGGTGGCGAGTGCTTGTAATCCCAGCTACTCAGGAGGCTGAGGCAGAAGAATTACTTGAACCCGGGAGGCAGAGGTTACAGTGAGCCGATGTCATGCCACTGCACTCTAGCCTGAGCAACAGAGTGAGAACCTGTCTCAAAAAAAAAAAAAAAAAAAGAGAGAGAGAGAGAGAGTCTTAGAAAGACTCTTGCCATGGTCACATTCTCACTCAGGGTCACACTGCTAGTTTTCTTTATTTAGAGCCTACCTATTTCCAGAAAAAGGATTTCAGATGGGTTCATATGATTTAAGCTGGCTCTTGAACCTTGGATTTTAGATAGCTCTGTTATACAAAGTCGCCACTACAAAAGGAATCAGGTTTTCAGAAGGTGCATGGGGGAAAATGCCAACAGCTCAGGGAGCAGGTTTGATCTGTGAAAGGAAAATAAAAACTTCGGACCCCAGTTCACTCTGTCAAAAGGAAAAAAGAGAAGCTGAAATTTGAGACATGCAAGAAGCCGCCTTTCCTTTTGTTCCTAAACAGATAGCTACAGGTAAAAGGTTCAATATCTCAACAGATAGCTAAGCTGTGTTCACCTTATCTTATGTAAAGTGCCAGATTCACTGAGAGAGAGACAAATCTATAACTGTTTCTCTACCTGCTCCTTTTCTCTTATAACCTGTGGATTCGGTAATGTGACCATGCCCTTCCTCTTTCTCCTCTTTTCCCCTTTAAATACTGAAGCTCTCAAAATCATCTTTGGAGAAAGGCACAGACCAGACTGTTGCTCTGATTCTGCATTTTTTCTCCCGGGCATTATCCTTAACCTTGGCAAAATAAACTACTGAATCGATTGAGACGTATCTCAGATACTTTTTGGTTTACAAATTGGCAACCAGTGAATGGCCTGAGTGGAGGTGTCCCTGACCTCTGGCAGATCTATCGGTGCTTGGTACTAGTTCGAGCTGTCTTTATTGTTCAAACCAACAGGAGAGTTTTCTGGGTCCAGGAGCTCCCTCTCCAGAGCACGAGACCTGTCTCAGATACTTTCTGGTTTACAGATTTCTTGGGCACTAAGCAAGTCACAGCTTCATGCTCCTCAGGGATCCCAGCCAACAGGAAGGAGCTAAGACACGAGGTGGTCTCTTGCCATCTTGGTGTGTCCTTTCTATTTCCTCCTGTCTCCCTACTTCCTCTCCTCCTGGAAGTCAAGATTTCTACCTACCAGCCTTGAGGCTCATTTCATCTTAATTCCTTTGTAAAGCCCAGTAGGAGAAAGACAAAGACACAGATACAGGAGCTGGTGGATGGAAAATGTTTTATTGGACTTCTTGAGCCAGGAAAGAGTTGTGGTAGGCTGAGAATCAGAGCTCATGCTAGCTCCCTCTTTCAGTGGAGGTCATGGTCACTGGGCATCAGGAGTTACGCTCCTCAGTCCTTTCAGCTGGAGGGAGAGGGGTCAGGGTTAGATAGGGAACCCCAGTATAGGATGGCAGGGATGGAAAGGAATTTCTGCCTCGGTGTGAGTTCCCATCCTCCTCTATATGTAGTAGCTGAGATCCCCCTTCAGTTTGGTGAGGTTTATCCTCCTTTCCTTGTCCCCACTCTCTCTCCCATATCCTCTGCTGCTTCCCTTACCCTCAAGCTCCATATCCTCCTAATGCCCACACCTCTTACCTTAGGAAAGGCATCCCAGTTGAGGAAAGGAAGTTTCCTTTTGATAGACTAAAAGAAAGAGAAAGAGAGTGATATGTTGCAGGTCGGCCGGGCATGAAGCAGTAAGCTCAGGAACCAACCCAAACAACTAAAGCCAGAATGTGCTGCCACCACCCTGGGATGGCAGACAACCAGGGGGCACCAGAGCACTCACCTCAAAGAGGGCATGCCAGTTAAAGAAATCATCAGTCTTAAAAGCCTGTGGAGGAAGAGGGACAGTAGAAGCAGGTCAGCTCCAGGGAGGCCAGAGCTCAGCCCCCAGCCCTCTGGAGAAGGTGAAGGAGGCGTAGCAGCTTTGCAAGCTCTCTACAAGGCATTTATCCCCTCTGTCATGAGGGCATTCGTGGGGGCAGCACCAGGGAAGTATACTCACAGATCGCAACTTGTCGATGTTCAGGAATGGGGTGTTAAAGGCCTGGGCAGAAAAGCAGGGTGTTAGGAAAGTTGCTAAGAAGCACAGAGAGAGAGAGAGGAAAAACTCTCGGCTAGAGGGCCGGGAAAGCAGATGCTTACCTCAGGTCGTGACGCATAGTTGTCAATGGTGCCTTCTTCCTGGAAAGGGAGAGTGAGAAAAGGAGGCAGGTGGTCACGTGATGCCAGGGCCCTTGCCCACATCCCTCTCTGCCAGCTCTGCCTTCATCCACAGGCCAGACCCCGAGAGAACGCAACCCATTCTCCACCGTGGGCTCCATTCCAGTCGCGCACATGGTTGGCGGATGTGCAGGGTGAGGAGGGGGATTGGAGAATGGCCCATGTAAACAGTGTCACCATGGGCAGCAGGCAGAAAGCCTGGAGCTGAGAATTCCTTTCAGGAAATGCTAGCTGGCGTTGTCCTGCAGTGGACCTAATTCTAGGAGCTGGGGTGTTCTGGAGACACCCACACTCAGTCCATATAGCTGGGTGGGAAAGATTGGCGTGCAGGTGGGAGCCCAGCTGCTGAGGTGACTCGCCTGCCTGTCACTGATCTAGGTTGCTTTGCTTTGTGGCTTTATCGCCACCAGTGTTGGAGGCTCCATTACCCCCGTCCATGGGGACCCCACCCCAGCCTCAGTGTGTCCCCTTTTGTCCTCCCCATGACAGAGCCAAACACGGAGGCCACAGCCTGACTCCAGATGCTTAGATTTCATGGAAGTTTGGCTCGTTTGTTTTCTAGTTTGAATTAGGCATTTTGAATTAGTAAGAATTAATAAATTCATTCAGATTTCTAATTCCCCCTGAAAATTTTAAAACTCTGGGCACATCTTCCCCCTCCGTGGCGTCAGGTGGGGTGAAAGCTGCCCTTTGAGACTGGGGAAGTCGGCCCCACCTCACCTGAGGCCCGAGGCCCCCTGCTGAGTGACACCACGGGGCCATCCTCAGCCTCTGAGCCTGTGCCCCTGTCTTAGACTTTTAAATCCAGAGTAGGCATCAGGCTTCCTCTCTGGCTGAGGACTGGATAGCAAAGGTTCTCACTGTGTCCTGTGCTCCAGAGACAGTAGGGAGCCACCCATCACCTGGGTGCTGCTCACAGGAGCACAAATGAAGCCAAGAGGGGCTACACAGGGGTGTCTCCAGAATGCTCAAACCCCACTCCTCTTAAGTCAGCTGCAGGCAGCACTAGCCAGTTTTCCTCTTTGCTCCACCCTCTCCACCTGCTGCCCATGTGGACGCAGGCCTGGGTTCGGAGCTGCTCTGTCTCATATGTGCCGCCCTCCAGTTCCCCTCCTCCCCCACACGTCCCCAGGCATGTGCACAGCTGGATGGGAATGGGTGAACACTCCGAGGGCCCGTGGTGGAGATCGTCTGAACTTGACCACCCACTCAGTCCTGTCTCCTCCCAGGGTTCAGTACATGAGCGTCCCCCCAACACTTCAGCATCCCTTCTAGAAAGAGAAGCATCTCTGTGCCTTATCCAGGAATGGACAGGAGGTAGAGAGATGGAGGGGCAGGTGGGTAACAGGTATAAGAATAAAAATGCAGGTGATGTGCTCACCTCAGGTCTACCCAGGGTGGCTCCCTGAGCAGAGTGGAGCACCAGGAGGGAGAGGAGCACAGCGGCAGGAAGGACTGGGATCTTCATGGCGTCAAGTTTGGGGTGCTCTGAGGCGGAGCCTCACTGCTTGCTCTTTATATTCCTGAGGCAGATGAGCACAGAAATGGGGTCCCCACCCCACTGACTCACCCCAGATCCTGTCGCCCACCCCCGGGGCTCTGGGAGGGGGAGGCATGGACTGTTCCTCATTTACCTTGGATTTCTCAATTTGCATTCTGCCCCAGGCACGTGGAAGGTGAGACTGCAATGGGTCTCTTGATGCAGCTGGGGCTGAGACGGAGACAGGTTGGACCTGTCCCTCTGAGGGATTGGCAGTGGTACCCAAGCAGCCTCTCCTTTTGTCTTTGTCTCTTTTCCTTATATCCTTCATTCCTCTCTTAGAATTCAGGCTTCTTTTTATCTCTTTCTTTCTTTTTTTTTTTTTTAAAGACAGGCTCTCACTCATTGCCCAGGCAAGGTGTGATCATGGCTCACTGCAGCCTTGACCTCCCAGGCTCGAGATCCTCCCACCTCAGCCTCCATAGTAGCTGGGACTAGAGGCACACTTCATCTCACCCAGCTAATTTTTTTTATTTTCTTATAGAGATGGGTCTCGCCATGTAGCCCAAGCTGGCCTCAAACCCCTGGACTCAAGTGGTCCGCCTGCCTTGACCTCCCAAAGTGCTGGGACTACAGGTGTGAGTCTGCGCTCCAAGCTGATTCAGGGTTTTTTTTCCCCCACTCTACCAAAATCCATGTAAACTCTTCAGCTTGGCACTGAAGGCCGTCCATGCTCTGAACTCAGCCCACCTTTATAACTTCTTCCCTTACTCCCTCTGTACATACCTCACGTTCTGGCCAAGCTGGACTCCTTACCAACTATATCCCTCTTTTTCCCTCCTCCAAGCATCCGGCCGTGCTGTTCCTCATTCTTAACATGGCCTTCTCTCATCTCCAGTCCTCAGAACCCAACTCTCATCTTGGATGAAGCTTCACAGATTTTTCCTGCCATCCCCAGGCCCCATCTCCACACCTTTCATCTCTCAGAATTCCCGCCTTCGTTCATTTGTGTCTTTCTGGCATTGCATCTAAGTAAGTCATGCTCTTGCCTCGTTTCCCTTTTAGAATATCAAGTTCCTTGAGGTCAGGAGCTGCATCTTGGTCAGGCTCACATCCCCCAGTACCGTGGCGCACACAGAACACAGGTGGAGTCAGTGTTCGTCAGATTGGATGTGTTAGACTTAGTATTCCAGCGTCTTTCCGTCACTTCCCTTCCACAGGGCTGGACCCTTCCATTTTCCAACCGCCCATCTTTTACTCTTAAGTCTTCAGAGAAATGACTGTCTTGAGCTAAGAAGACAAGGAACAGAGAAACAAAAAACAGGTCTTGGGGTACCCAGTTGGAAACGGGATTCAGGTACTCTGCACTTGATCTTAGCCAAAAAGCTGAGAGGTGATCCAGGTACTCTGAACTTGGAGCGCCCACTCCATGTCATTGCCCTAACCCACCTCGCCCCACCCCCAGTTTGGGAGTTGGATCACCTCGCTGTGACACACCGTCCTAGTCAAGCAGCCTTCTCCACAATGAGGTTCAGGTGGCCAAACCGGCTCCTGGTGTAACAGGGAGGGGCTGGGACACGGACCGGAGCTGCCAGGGCAAAGCAAGACCTTATCAACCCAACCTGATGCAATGCTCGGTGGCAGCAGCCCTGGGTGGGAGGGCTGGATGGCATCCATGAACAATTTTTATGAACCCCAGAAGCTGGGCAACCTCGGCTCAGTCCTCACGCTGCCCCCACACCCTGGTCACAGACATCTTGCCCTTCTTCAGCCTCCTCTGATTTTGTGATGGCAGCTTCCCCTTTGCAGAGCTACCTGAGGGAACGGTGCTTGGAGAACACTCCCTTAGCCCAAGTGGCCACTCAGCAGTGCATGTCACAGAGTTGCTGCTCCTGGAGGGGACAAGTTAGAGAATGACTGAGGTGGGTGGAGCGCCTCCCAAAAGGTTTTCTGGAGGACACAAGTTATGTGTAATGGATCCGTACTAATTAACAGTGGCTGAAAAAGCTCATTAGCCACCATTCCATCTGCATAGGGTCAACTCCAGGAGTGAAGAATCAGACAAAAGAGAACTGATGTTGTATCATCAGCTATGATTTGACAGGCGGTGGGGAGACCCAGCGTCAGTTTTGGCCTGGGCGATCTAGAACATCAGACGATCCAACGCCATCTTCTGTTTGGCTAGGGAGTCTGGTTCGTGTATTCCCCTTTGACAGTAAGTTGCCCTCCCTATGTTTTCCTCTCCACCTAAAGGTATTGATAACAATGTTAGCCAAGTTATTGAGGCTTACTATGTGGCAGGCCTTGTACTAAGTGCTCCAAATACGTGATCTCATTGAAGTCGCCCGGTGATTCTGACACAGGTGGGTACTATAATTACTCACATTCTCTAGGCGGGGGAAGCACAGCATGTAGAGGTTAAATAACTCAGCCCAGGTCATACCACCAGAACGTGACGCGGCCGGCATTAGAATGCTGGGCTTCTAGAACCTGAACCCGTATTGCTCCTCTCTGTGCTGGAGGGGCTATGTTGCAGCCCATGTAACACCCTGTGTGAATTAGACCCATGTCCTGAGTAGGGGCAGACTGCATTGAACCCCCACGGGTCCCCTTTACCGGTGTCCCCTTTACCAGTGTCCTTGGTAGTACATAGCCTGCACAATCCTAGGTGGCAGCCCCAAGCATCTGTGCATTAATTTAAATGAATCAAACTGCATGCTCTTGACAAAATGAAAACAAAGAACTAAGAGGTTTCTGGCATCAGCCCCCAAATGAACCTGCGATTGCCTCAGTCCCCAGATGCCTCCAGTAGTACAATCATCTTGCTATGCCAAGTATGTGTTTTCAGATAGGGTTCCGGTTCTGGCTCTCGTGTTCAGCATTCTGGTGTTTAAAGATAGGGACTTTTGGCACTATGCCTCTAAATACAGGCCAACTACTTTGTGTGCTTAACCCAAGAAATTCTGTTCCTATGCCTGACAAAAAGCTGGCTCTGCTGGACTCAGGATTTGTTTCCACTTGGCACCTTCCTGGTAGATTTTCCAAGGGTAGTTTTGTTTTGTTTTGTTTTGTTTTGTTTTTGTTTTTGAGACACAGTCTTGCTCTTTGACCCAGACCAGAGTGCAATGGCATGATCTCAGCCCAGTGCAACCTCCATCTCCCAGGTTCAAGCGATTCTCCTGCCTCAGTCTCCCAAGTAGCTGGGATTACAGGCATACAGCACCACACCTAGCTAATTTTTATACTTTTAGTAGAGATGGGATTTCACCATGTTGGTCAGGCTGATCTCGAACTCCTGACCTCAAGTGATCTGCCCACCTGGGCCTCCCAAAGTGCTGGGATCACAGGCATGAGCCACGGCACCTAGCTAGTTCCATCTTGATGTGATTTTTGCTGTAAGTGCTGGCTCTGGAAGCCAGCATCTCTCTCCGAATTCCTCCCTCTTCCTCCCTCCACACTGCCTCAGTAGTTTATGTTCCTTAAATTGGGTTGGGCAGGGTGGGGAAGAGAGGGGCAGGGGGTTCTCCCTGGGAGAGGGTCCCAGCAGTTCAGGTGACAGGCGGCAGGAATATCTGCCTGAGACGCAGCTCGACTTTGGATGAATCATGGAGAGTTAATGGAATCAGGCAGCCACAGAGACTGGCTCTGCAACATCACCTCTCCAGGCAGCTTAACTGCCTAGCTCCTCGCTGAGAATACCAGTAAACCCCTGTTTTCCCACAGGCCTGCCCCCACCCCACCCCAAATCTGCCAGAACTTGAGTGTGGGTAAAAGGCAAGGCCCAGCCCCGATTGCTCCATTGTGAGACACACCTAGGGCTTGGCATCCAGCCTCCTGGGTCTAGGGAGGGAGTGAGGAGTCTAAGGGATAGACACTGGGTTTTCAGGGCCTTGGTGAACACTTAGGTGGAAATCCGGGAATCCTGGGAGAGAAAGGGGGCTGGGGTGTGTAGTGTTAGCAGGCAGAACTTGAGGCATCCCTGTCCCATCCCTTCCTCCCTCCGTCAGTGCTGTCACACCCAGGAAAGCAGCCCCATCCACCAGCCGGTCTAGTTTCTTCCTTTGCCACCCACCCTATGTGCCCTGTGCTTAAACCTCTCCCAGGAAGTCTTCCTGGATTGGTCCCACTTAATTCCAGTCCCTCTCTCCATTCGCTCATTTGTAAATATTTATTTGGCGCTTGGTGCTGGGGACTTTAGATGGACAAAATACCTGCCCTAGGGAGCCCATGTCTCAGCAAAGGAGACATCATAATCTAACAAAAAATAGATCTGCAAACAGGATGACCTGAGAGGACAGGTGCTGTGAAGAAAACGGGGCGCTGTGATGTTGCCAGGGTTTCCTTGATTGATAGCCTGGAGGGTCAGCAGTGGAGGCTCACACCTGTAGTCCCAGCACTTTAGGAGGCCGAGGCAGGCGGATCACTCGAGCCCGAGAGTTCAAGATCAGCTTGGGCAATATGGCGAGACCCCATCTCTATTCAAATAAAAATTTAAAAAGGTAGCCCAGGGAGGGACATTTGAAATAAGCCCTAAAAGCAGGTGAAGCTCTGGCTTTCTGGAGACCTTGGTAACAGGTGCCCGTGTTCCCTGAGACCCTGTGCCAGCAGGCCCAGAGCCACCTTAGAGATGGGGAGGCCAGACCCAGATCACATAGAGCCGCTGTGAGAAATTGGGATTTTCTTGCAGGGCTAATAAGAAGCTGGCAGTAGGTCCCAAGCAGGGGCTCCTTCCTGGCCGTTGTGGAGGAATGGGATCTAAGGAGTAAGACAGAAATGTCACTCTAAGCTTTCAAGGGCTGTATCAGCCCTTTGGGCCAAGAACACCCCAAGAACCAAGAACCGTGTTGCTCACCTCCGCATCTCCCCCAGTGCCTCAGGGACTAGGCTAAGGAGACCTCAGTTCTCCGCAGGTTCCCACCCCCACTCAAGCTCCGGGAAGCGCCCTGTGCTGCGAGGATTGAGCGTCCTCCCTAGGACAGCCTGGCGCTCGCCTTCCTGTGGCCTCTTGGAGGTACTGCAAGGAGCTCCTGAACCCCGGAGGACTAGTACAAACCAGCACCCAGATTTCAGGACCCCGAGACACGGGAAGCCGAGCAGAGGAGCGGCCGAGCCTTCTCCCAGGCAGGCGAGCTGGGTCAGCTCGGTCTCCTCAAGTCAGTGTTGGACCAGGTTTCTTTCATGCATTCATCCACCGTCTGAGGCCCTGTGCCTGTCCTGGGGGTGGAGAGTGACCTAGGCAGACGGGGGCTATGCCTTCAGGGAACCCAAGCCTGGAAGGGAGTCACAGGCTGGCAGGGTGACTGGTGTCCACCTTTTACTTCCTGTCCCCCTTCAGGGATACCAGGGGGACAAAGGAGTGGGGGCTCCTTAATCCGGGCATGTTGGTCTAGCTTGGTGGGATTTAGGGGCTCCAACTGCAGACCCCCAGCCCCGTCCCAAGGGCTCCTCAGCATGAGGTACGCCTGGCTCAGCCCGCACTGCAGCCTCTCCTGTTTCGCTGGTACAGCGATGGGGTGGAAGTGTTCTGCCTCCCCCGCTCTGCGTCCTGAAAACACAGGGCAGTGCCTGGGATAAGGCCCTGGGTTCGATCCAGTTCCCCCAACTTCCTAAGTGCGTCTCCCCAGCTGTACCCCCATCCCCACCGCAGCCTGTCCACGTGGTGAGGCACAGTCTCTACAGCACCTTGCTCCCAATTCTTGCCCTCTCCCTGACCTTCTGGGACTGACCTCCCGCTTTGAATAACCTCGTTCCTCCTGCCTCCTGACTTGAATAGTTCCATTGTCACTTTATCAGGCCACCAAAACACCTGTGACTACTTCAAGTGCAAAAAGAATTGTATTCAAGCCCAGCATAGTGGCTCACACCTGTAATCCCAACAACTTTGGGAAGCTGAGGCGGGTGGATCACCTGAGGTCAGGAGTTTGAGAACACACTGGCCAACATGGTGAAACTCCTTCGTACTAAAGATACAAAAATTAGCCAGGCATGGTGGTGCACACATGTAATCCTAGCTACTTAAGAGGCTGAGGCAGGAGAATTGCTTGAACCCAGGAGGCAGAGGTTGCAGTGAGCCAAGATCCTGCCACTGCACGCCACCCTGGGTGACAGAGTGAGACTCAGTCTCAAAAAAAAAAAATGGTATTCAGCTGTAGGTTGGGCAATGATTTTTTTTTTACAGGTGAGGAAACTGAGGCACGGTGCGGGCTGCTGTCTCAGCCTGCTGTGCTTTATCTCAGTTTCAGGCAGAAGGCAGATTAGCTGCCCCTAAATCACTCTTCCAACCTCCCTGACCCAGGCCATCAACGTAACCATTAAAGAATAAAATTTAAGAAAGTCGTAGGGAAACAAGATTTATGTTTTATTTCCGCCGAGAAACTCAAAAGCAGGACGCCCCTCCTTCCTGGAAAACTGTCACAGTGCCTTCAGGTCACTAAACGGAGCAAGTAGAGAAAGCGGCTGGTGTATCCGATGAGGCTGGCAGCCACTGAAGCACCACCGTGCAATGGGAGAAAACGGAGAGACAAGCCGGGTCCTCAGCCTGGGAAATGGGGCTGCAGCAGCCGAGCCAGGGCTGGCCCAGGTTGGGGGCCAAGGGGAGGAGTTCCCTGATGACCAGTGCTTTTCGGGGGCCTCGGTAGGGGCTGGAAGAAATTGTCTAGAAGCAAGAAAATCAGATGGTAGCATGTGTCCACTCCTAAGCCTGCGGAAATGGGGCATCTTTGCACCCAGCATCTGGGTGCCCACCGTCCTCTTGCGTCCTGCCTGTTCACCTGTGGCGCCCCTCACTTTTGCTCCACCTAAAACAGCTTGTGCTTCTGCCGAGCTAAGCTATCACCTCTCGCCCAGGCAGCCTCGCTGCATCCGGCCTCTGAACTTTTCCACCAGGAGGCTCCTCTGTCTAAGGTCCCCCCGTAACATCTCTATCCCGATCCCTGTGCTCAATCTAGAACACCAGCTTCTCCCACTCAGAGCTGTGCCTATGTGACCCCAGCTTAGGGTGATTTCTGAGGGTCATTTCCTTTCTTTTATTCCTTTCCTTCCTTTCTTTCTTTCTCTTTCTTTCCTTCTTTTTTTCCTTCTTTCTTTCTTTCTTTCTCTCTTTTCTTTCCTTCCTTCCTTTTTCTTTCTCTCTTTTCTTCCATCCTTTCTTTCTTTCTTGACAGGGTCTGGCTCTGTTGCCGAGGCTGGAGTGCAGTGGTGTGATCATAGCTTACTGCAGCTTCGAACTCCTGGGCTCAAGCAATCTGCCTTCCTCAGCCTCCCAAGTAGCTGGGACTACAGGCATGTACCACCATGCCTGGCTAATGTTTTTTGTTTGGCTGTTTGTTATGAGATAAGGTCTCATTCTGATTGCCCAGGCTGGAGTGCTGTGGCATGATCGCAGTTCACTGCAGCCTCAACCTCCCAAGCTCAGGTGATTCTCCCACCTCAACCTCCAGAGTAGCTGGGATTACAGTCATGCACCACCTTGCCTGGCTAATTTTTTGTGTTTTTAGTAGAGATGGGGTTTTGCCATGTTTCCCAAGCTGGAATGGTCTGGTTTGGTTTGGTTTCGTTTGTGACGGCGTTTCCCTCTTGTTGCTCAGGCTGGAGTGCAATGGCGTGATCTCAGCTGGCGCAACCTCCATCTCCTGGGTTCAAGCGATTTCCTACCTCAGCTTCCCAGGTAGCTGGGATTACAGGCATGCGCCACCATGCCCGGCTAATTTTTGTATATATTTTTTTAGTAGAGATGGGGTTTCTCCATGTTGGTCAGACTGGTCTCAAACTCCTGACCTCAGGTGATCTGCTGCCTCGGCCTCTCAAAGTGCTAGGATTGCAGGCGTGAGCCACTGTGCCCAGACTGTTTGTCTTTTTAGAGACAGGGGTCTTGCTATATTGCCCAGACTGGTCTCAAACTCCCAGCCTCAAGTGATCCTCCCACCCTAGCCTCCCAAATCACAGGGATTACAGGCATGAGCCACAGCACCCAGCCCTAGATCATTTTATTATGGGTCTTTCTCCATGCCCCACAATGAGGTCCCCTCTTCCTTAACACCTTTAGAGCATCCACCCAGAGCAAACCTGACTTCCTGTCGCTGCCCACTGAGATGGGAGGATACACCACGATCCTGGCCCTGCCCCGGGGTGACTGTGCCCCTGCTCCCAGAATGTGGCCTGATGCGGCTTGCTCTGACACTCACCTACCAAAACTTCAGCCACTGCAGCAGGCCAGGTTGCACCCGGGAAGCCTGCAGGAAAAACAGGAAGTCTGAGTGGGCATCCCGGGGTCCTTTCCACACCCTCCAGCCTCAGGCCCCTTCTCTCTCCAGCCAGATTAAGATCAGGCCCCCATACTCACTGAGGAAGAAGGCGGGACTCCCCCCTGCAAAAACAAGATCAAAGGAAAGTGATGTGGGGCTCCTGGCCTCCCTGTACCCTGGCATGGCCTCCAGGTTCACAGAGGGCCCCGTGGCAAGGCAGGCTCATACCAGGGCTATCACCAAGGTTTTCCAGTCAGACTGTGCATATTCAGGCTGTGGAGTTAGTTTCACAGCAGGTTTATCATCCTGAATGCACTGGATCCAAGATGATATTGAACGTGGTTCCTGGGCACGTACTGACCAAGGGGGTCAAAAGAGGGTAGGTCTCCCTTTGGCCTGCCAGGTGGGTAGACATTGGCCACAGATAAGCTGGCAGAGTGGAAGCCACAGGGAATACGAGCTGCATGTCCCCTCCTATCGGCCTGTCGTTTCTGGTCTCTCTGGCAGGTCCTGTCCCCAAGGGCGGGGACTTTACTGTTGTGAGAGATGGAGGTAGGCAGCCTGCTGTTGCTTTGCCAGCCTAATTTGTGCTTAGCATATTCATTTACTGATGTTATGAGATTGCCTTCTTTGCAACTGAATGAAACCAAATTCTCACGCATTTGTTTGTTTGAGACAGAGTTTGCTCTTGTCGCCCAGGCTGGAGTGCAACAGCATGATCTCAGCTCACCGCAACCTCTGCCTCCCAGGTTCAAATGATTCTCCTGCCTCAGCCTCCTGAGTAGCTGGGATTATAGGCACCTGCCACCACACCGGGCTAATTTTTGTTTTTTGTGTTTTTTTTTTTTTTTTGGTAGAGATGGGGTTTCTCCATGTTGCTCAGGCTGGTCTCGAACTCATGACCTCAGGTGATCCGCCCGCCTCGGCCTCCTAAAGTGCTGGGATTACAGGTATGAGCCACCATACCTGGCCTGTTTTTTTCCTTTCATTTCCTTTGTGGAATAAAGCATTCATTTCCCCACCACCCAGGCATTCCCAGGCCAGCTTCCCCTAAGCACTAGTCTGCTTTCCTCGCCCTCCAGTCCATCTTCCCCAAAAAAAGATCCACAGAGGGAACCTGTGAGGGAGAGCTGCTCGTGCGTTTTGCAGGTGTCGTGGTTTTCTAGAGCCTGTATTCTTCTTGGAAAGGGTGTTGGTTCGTTTTCTCTGTTGTTGCTGCTCCTATCTAACCTTTTCTGACTGGGTGGGTGTGAGGAGTATTGAGCCCTCCTACCCTCCACTTCCAGACTGTCTCAGGGATCCCCAGTCTCCCTTGCAAAGGGAGGGGAGGCCTGGACTCAAAGTGAGTGGGATCCAGCCTCAGGCAACCAACCGAGAGGACCCCGGCAGTGAAAGCTGCTCTTCCTGTCCCCCCTCCAGAGCCCCCAGCAGGAAGACGGGGCAGTTGCAGGTCTCACCTTAGCAGGGGTCTTGACTGAGTACTGGCCACCATAGGCAGTGGGATAGGCATGCTGGTTATAATTGTAGTTCTGTGGAAGAAGTGGGCGTGGGGCTTAGAACAGACGGACGAAGGCCATTTTGCTCTGGAATAAATACCCCACCTTCCTGCCTGGACTGGACCTTTCTTAAAACGCCTATCTTCTCCCCTCCTTGTATCACATGTTTTCATTTATAGAATATCCTCCAGCCAGCTGGGGCCCCCACCTTCACCTGCCTTTACTGTCCTAGCCCAAATGGCCGCTGCCTCCTCCTCCTCCTCCTCCTCCCCTTCCCCAGATCTCTCCCAACTCCTCAAGTGTTACTTGGAAGGTGAGGGTAGACCAAGAAAAGCAGCACCGGGACCTAACCCCATAGGTCCGCGGTAGATGTCTCACCTTGGAAGTTACAGCTGCCACCTCCTGCCATCCTACACCTGGCTGAGAAAGCCATTGAATGGGGGAGCAAAAGAGAATTTCAGATTGCCCAGACCCGGGAGCAAGGCCAAGGGGGACCAAGGGCCCTGCGGGGGAACCTAAGGACGGAGACTCACCTGATTGGCACTGCCTGAACGCTTCTGCAGTGATGTGGCATCCGCACCCTGAAAGGGAGAAGGTGCCACAGTTGGCGCCTCCGCAGTCGTGCGGGCCTTGCCGGGCATCTGGAGCCCCAGCTTCTCTCTCACCCCACCCCCTCCCACGTGCTACCTACAGAGAAGGCAGTGAGCCTGGAGAAGCTGATGGACCACATAGATAGAAGGCAGATTTCCACACTCAGCATTGGGAACCAGGGAGAGAACCAGGTTTGGCAACACCTTCCCCACCCATGGACTGGGAGAGTTGGCAGCTCTAGCCTGAGACTGAGCTAGAACAGCAGCTGAGCTGCAGCCACGCCGGCTCCTCGGGGGCAGACCCAGGCACCGCAGCCCAGCTCGCCTCTGCCTACACCACGCCTTGCTGCTACCCCGCAGGCCCTTAGTCCCTGCACACAGACACTGTGCCCCACAGGGTGCTTGAAGGGTCGTTATCTGCAGAAGCCGCGAGCTTAGGTTAGCTCTGGGCTGCAGGAAGCCAAATGAGAGAAATACAAGAAAATAGCTGAAGCAACTTAAGACACTGCAGATGTGCCGGGCACCCCCGGCCCCAGCACAGGAGGAGAGACTCTAGCGTTGAAAAGAAGTTGAGTTTCTGCCATCATGGCTTCTCCACTTAGACCCTCCGCCTGCCCAACACACACACACACACACACACACACACACACACGCGCGCGCCACAGTGAGGTCCTGACTTCAGCATTAACTCTGCCTTGTCCATACCTGACCTTGAACCTAAACCCCACTGCAAGCCCAAACACTGAAGTCACAAACTGGTTGACTATGGGCCTCCAGATATTTTTTGCTTGGTCCACATTTTTAAAAATTAAATTAGGGCTGAGTGCAGTGGCTCATGCCTGTAATCCCAGCACTTTGGGAGGCTGAGGCGAGTGGATCATGAGGTCAGGAGTTCAAGACCAGCCTGGCTAAGATGGTGAAACCCCATCTCTACTAAAAAAAAAAATTAGCTGGGCATGGTGGTGGGCACCTGTCATCCCAGCTACTTGGGAGGCTGAGGCAGAGAATTGCTTGAACCCAGAAGGTGGCAGTTGCAGTGAGCCGAGATTGCGCCACTGCACTCTAGCCTGGGTGACAGAGCGAGACTCCATCTCAAAAAAAACAAATTAAATTATTTACAAACAATTAGAGATCAGCATTCCGGTTCTTCTTGAAACATCAGACGCCATGCCACGCTGTTCACACAGGAATGCATGGTTGCACTCAGCTGGAGCGCCTCAACCTCCCGCTTCGCAGGGCCCCACCTGTCCAGCCTCATGGACTTGGCACACGTAGATGTGGGAGCCAGCAGCCCTTGCCTCAGTGCCCGGGTTCCTTTCCTCAAAGGCTACTGGCCATGCAGAATTCAAGTGTGGTCTTTGGCATGGCCCAGAGGGCCGGCCCATCCTCCCTGACCCAGGTCCTCAGAACCTCGGCAGCTCCCTCCACTAGACAGGGACCTGACCCCTACATACTGCTCCCCCGTTCCCCCTCGGCTGTCCTCCCCATGCCCCAGCCTAGGCCCCTTCTTCCCCACCCAATGGTCTCCCAGCACTCGCACACCCTGCAGTACCCACCCAGCCGTGGCTCCCCTGAGTCCAGGCCAGGCCCAGCAGGAGCAGGAGCAGAGCAGAGGCAGTGGTCAGCTTCATGTTCCTGTGCTTGTGGGAGCCCAGCCCTCGGCCTCAGCTTTTATTCCTAGAGAGGACCTCCCATCCTCTCCTCAGTGACTCACGGCTTCTCTCTCTCACCCCGCCCCCACTCGGAATTGCACAAAGCCTGGGAAAGCGGGAAGGGAGGGGAAGAAACTGGGACAGACACCTGGGTCAGCCACTCGCCCAGGGCCCCGAACCCTCTGTCCCAGAGCTGAGAGGTCCTGCCCCCTTACCTCAGTAATTGCTTTCCAATTGAGGAAAGGAGTGTTGTGTTTGAAATCCTGCAGGGAGAAGGAGAGCGGAGTGGGCGGGGGAGACAGAACTCACAGGGTGGTCCGTCAAGCAAATTGGGGGAGTTTCCAGATCTGGTAGGAAGGAGCTTCTGGGTGTGGTTTGGGGTTGGAGGAAGGCAAGCGTGTGGGAGATTGAGGGTGTCAGCATTTAAGATGGCATTGGTGATAAGATTTGGGCGATAAGATTTGGATGAGCTGTCTCAAAAATGCAAAGGGGGAGTTTTGAGACAGGTGTTTGGAACAGAGGGTGGCTGCCTTGAGGGAGGCTTGGGGAGAGTCGGGAAGGCCAGGCCCCCAGTTCTTCCAACGGCAAGAATTCTCCTACCTCCCAGAGTCGTCTGAAGTAGAGGAGGGCCCGGGTGCTGGGCGGTGGGACTTGGTTCTGTGGATGAAAGGCAGGGAGCAGGTTAGCAGAGAGCCTGGGCTGCTCACCCACCCCTCCTGCTACTGCCCTTTCTCAGCCTTCAGATTGTCATTGTGACTAAGGTTGGGGACGGGGAGCGGGGAGGAGGGAGCTGGGAGTCTTTAGGGACACCAGAAAACCATTTTTGGTAATACAGGGAGAGAGTGCGGCTAGACCCCCCTGGAGACACTAACCAATTCTCCCTGTCACAGAGCACACAGTGTTCTCTGTCCCAAGTCCTCTAGTCTCTGGCAGAACCTAATTCTAGCAAAACCTCAAGACTGGGACCTGCCCCAGAGTGTCCCCTTTCCACCTGCTGGGCCCCTGCAGCCCATTTCCCAAAGCTGTGGGGCTGCAGCCACCCCTTCCACACCACCCGGACAACAGCGGAGGCGTAAGAAAGGAGCAGAGACCAGGAGTGTGGGGCAGCTGAGGTTTATTTCAAGGGCAAGGGCTGAGATCAGTGGTGGGAGGGTGGTGTTTTAAGGAGGGAATGGGGGGGCTCCCATCCATCTGTGGCTCCTTGTCTGGAGGTCACGGGATACGAGCACTTCTCTGGTCCTGGGCAAAGAAATAGGTTCTTTTTTTTGTTTGTTTTTTGGGGGGTTGTTCGTTTTTGGAGATGGAATCTCTGTTGCCCAGGCTGGAGTGCAGTGGCGAGATCTCGGCTCACTATAACCTCCACCTCCCGGCTTCAAGCGATTCTCCTGCCTCAGCCTTCCAAGTAGCTGGGACTACAGGTGCCTGGCTAATTTTTGTATTTTTAGTAGAGATGGAGTTTTGTCACATTAGCCAGTCTGGTTTCAGACTCCCGACTTCAAGTGATCCACCTGCCTTGGCCTCCAAAGTGCTGGGATTACAAGTGTGAGCCACCACACCCGACCAGAAATAGCTTCTAAGAGGGAGCTTGAAGAATAGGAATTCCAGGGTATTGTGAGTCAACGCAAGGGTAGAAGAGATCCCTGCTCCAGAAATCTACAGGGACCTTTTTGCCTACCATTGCTACCCAAACAAACCCAGATATCCTGGCTTGGGCTTGAGAACTCTCTGCCTGGTCAGGAACATTACACTGCGTTCCCCTCTGCTCCCTCCTCACTCTGGCTGAAGTCCTCAGCTCCCTCACCCCACTGTAAAGGACAGGGCTCCATTCTCTCCCCTGCCCACTTCTGCCATGCCCTACTTTCTAGATCTGCCCCTCAAGGAGCTGGCCCAGGTGGATCCTGCCTCACTGCAATCACTCCGTCGACTGCCACCTTAGATGGGCAAACACGTCAGGCTGGCTGTCCTGGCTCTCTGGGAAATGTCTGTATGTGCCCCATTCTCCCATCACACCCTAAGTTTCCTGTGACCCAGGAAAGAGTCTTGCTCCTACCAGAAACTGTTCTCTATGAAACAGGCCGGATGCAGTGGCTCACGCCTGTAATCCCAGCACATTGGGAAGCCAAGGAGGGCAGATCACTGGAGGTCAGGAGTTCGAGACCAGCCTGGCCAACATAGCAAAACCTTGTCTCTACTAAAAATACAAAAATTAGCCGGGCATGGTGGCATGCACCTGTAATCCCAGCTACTCAAGAGGCTGAGGCAGGAGAATCACTTTGAACCCGGGAAGCGGAGGTTACAGTGAACTGAGATTGTGCCACTGCACTCCAGCCTGGGTGACAGAGCGAGACTCAGTCTCAAAAAGAAAAAAGGGAAACAGAACATAAATCCACTGTAGCTGGGTGGGAATATCTGCACTCTCCTGTCTCCCCGTCCTCATTCCTGAAAAGTCAGGCTAAATTTTCCTGAGCCCAGTCATCTTTCTTTTATCTTAAAGGCCAGAAACTCCACTGCTCACAAGGGCCAGTTGGGTGGCTAAAATGACTGTGACAGGTAGGGACAGTCTGGCCACTACAGAATGGCCCTCCCCATCCCTAACACCCCTCCCTGGGCCAAGCAGCAGCTGTTTCTCAGCTCTAACCTAACCCTGCCCCATGGAAGCAGGACCCAGTGTGGCCAAAGTTTTTGAAAGAAACCAGAAATCCAAATCATTACACGAAGTCTCTCCATTTTCAAACTTTGGCAACTAATTCATTTCCTTAAAAATAAAAAAGTGGCTCAAAACCCGTCCTCTGATCACCAATCGCAGCTTCTGCCAAGGGTGTGTCTGCATGGGTTTTCTGTCTCTCCTTCCTCCCCTCCCTTCCAGTCCAGCCCCCTCTACTGTAGAGGTACCTCTGCTATTCTGGTACCGAAGCAGCCTGGCCGGGGGGAGGGGTGGGCAGGGAGGAGGAAGGGGTTCTGCACCCCAGCTGTGTTTGTGTTTGTGCAGGAGGGACTAACACCTGTCACCCTGAGGCTCTCGGCCTGCATGGTTTCCTTTCTCTGGGTGCCCATCCTCTTGGGGTCGCTTAGCTCCACCTAATCCTCATTCCGTGTACCCTCTAGAAGTCAATCTACTCTCCCCTTAGCCTTCCCGGTCTCTAAGGGGAAACTGAGTTTCGGGACCTGCTCGGGCCTGTGGGTTGAAGCGGCAAAGAAGCCCATCCCCTCTGCTCAGCCTCAATCTCAGCTGCCCCAGATTCTCCCCCCTCTATAAGTCTCTGCTGTCCTCCCTCCCCACCCCGTTTGTTTGGTTTTTGTGTTTAGCACTGGCCTAAATGCTTCCTTAGTGGCCAGTGTCGCTGTTTCTCCAGCTCACCGAGCAGAGGTTTCGCTTTCCTCTCTATATCCCTCTCCAGCGAAGACAAAGATCAGACGGTCTTCTAGCCCTTACCTTGTTTATGGCATCCCAGTTAATGAAACCCAGCTTGGATTTAAAATTCTGCAGAGGAAACAAAAAGAAGAATGGCCAAATTGAGTCATAAGGTAACTGGCCGAGAGAGGTCAAGGGCTGCTGCTGACTGTTGGTTTAGAAAGAGGACCTCCGCCTGTGGGGCCGAGGGCAGGGGCTGGTTTTCCGAATGCGAGTGAACGGAGCCAGCTCGCAGAACTCACCTTCCAGAAAGTGTCGAAGTTAAACAGCCCAGGAGACGTCTCCGAGTTCTAAGGAACCAAGGAGAAATGGGATGAGAAAAACCCACTTTGTGAGCCAGAGGCGGGAGATCTGAGTGGCAGGAGGGGAGGCGAGGATTGCGTGGCACTGTGGTCCCAGCCCAAGGTGGAGTGTTGCCTCCACTCACCACAGTATTGACTCCACCGACAGCATCACCTCCTCCACCGCCCCAGCTGGACCCTTGCCCCTGGGTGGGGAAAAGCGGGACCGATGTCCAAGGCTTATGCATCTTAGTATGTCTGCCACCTGGCAGCCTGCCCGGATTGGCTTATCCCCACCCCCCACCTCAGTCCAGGCTCCTGTCCTCTCTGTAAAGCCACCTTCTCTTCCTTCCATAGTACCTAAAACTCCACCTGGGAAAGACTTCCTGGAATGACTTGCTCCCATGGAACCCCACCCAGTTCCCTGAATCTCAGTATTCAGACTCTTGCCTCTGCCCTGTTCTGTCCCCGAAACATCCCGAGTCATGAGGTTAGCTAATGTGTAGTCCCACGGCACGCCAAGCACCATGCCTTATCCAGCATCTATCTCTAGAGTCTAGACTCTGCAGCACCTTGGTCTGTTGATGACACAGAAAGCTGTACGGTAACTGAATGGTGTGTGTGCCAGACTTCACTGTCCTCATTCTACCAGAGGAAGCTCAGGCTCAGAGAGGTTAGCTGACTTGCCTGAAGACACACAGATGGCATGATAGAGCTAGTGGTGTTTTTAATATATATTTTAAATTTTTTATTCTTTTCTCTTTTTTTGGTGTTTTGTTTTGCTTTGTTTGTTTTGAGATGGAGTTTTGCTTTTGTTGCCCAGGCTGGAGTACAGTGGCTTGATCTCAGCTTACTGCAACCTCTGCCTCCCAGGTCCAAGCAATTCTCATGCCTCAGCCTCCCAAATAGCTGGGATTACAGGCATGAGCCACCACGCCTGGCTAATTTTGTATTTTTAGTAGAGATGGGATTTTGCCATGTTGGCCAGGCTGGTTTTGAACTCCTGACCTCAGGTGATCCTCCCGCCTTGGCCTACCAAACTGCTAGGATTACAGGCATGAGCCACCCCACCCGGCCTATTACTTTCTTTGTAAAAAGTAGAGACAGGGTCTTGCTGTGTTGCTCAGGCTGGTCTCAAACTCCTGGGCTCAAATGATCCTCCCGTCTCAGCCTCCCAAAGTGCTGGGATTACAGGTATGCCGGTGCCTGGCCAGAGCTGGCTTTTGAAACCCCATCTTCTACCTCAAAGGTCAGTGACTTTCTGCTTCTCAACACTGCCTCCCTAAGTATGGTGGTTTTTTTTTTTTTTTTTTTTTATCCCCTTAACCATTCTTCTGTTACTTGTATCTGGTTTTTTTTTTCCCCCTTTCAAAAGTAACATGGCTCTGATCCAAATCAGAAGGAAGGAGGGGATGATGAACCAAAGAGGGAGCTGGAGATCCCAGACCCTTATTTTGGTCTCCAGATGGTCACTGGACACAGATTCAGAGTAGCTTGCAAAAGAAACGGACATTTCTGTTTCCCAGGCTCTTAGCACACTCCACTTAGCATGCTCTTAGCTCTTCTCCTAACGCCAACCCTGCCTGCCTCTAGGCTCACCTGATAATTGTCTCGGTAGCCTCCAAGGACGGGATTGCCCTCTTTGCTTATTTCCTTGGAAGACAGAAAATGGGATGGAGAGGAGTCAACGGGGAGGCAGGTGGGGCGGAGGGATGAGAGGGCAGGGAAGCAGGATGTCAGTGACGGATTCCTGAATCGGAGGACTGAGACATGAGCATGACAGAGGACTTCCCAGAGACCCAGAAAGAGGTCTTTCTCTCAGGGAAGCTCCATCTGCCCCACGATCTCATTTCGAGCTCCTATGGGTTGAGTGGCTGCTCAATTACGATGTCCATAGATAACATGACCATCTCTGTTTATGTTCATTTCTGCAAGCTGCCCAAAATCCATCAGGGAGGGCTTTGCCAGCAAAGCATCTGAATTCTCTCCTGGCTTTGAAGCTGGAGTGAACCGGGCTGTTTCCCTAAATTGATTGAAACTGAAGGACCCCATCTGGGCTGATTTGTATCAGTAAGAAAAGGTGATGCTAGCTGGAGAGACAGTGGGGGCTGAGGCTGCAAAGAGTAGACTGGCTGGTCCCCTCTTTTTTTTTTTTTTTTCTTGAGATGGAGTCTCGCTGTGTTGCCCAGGCTGGAGTGCAATGGCATGATGTCAGCTCATTGCACCCTCAGCCTCCCAGGTTCAAGCAATTCTACTGCCTCAGCCTCCCGAGTAGCTGGGACTACAGGCACGCACCACACCTGGCTAATTTTTTGTATTTTTAGTAGAGATGGGGTTTCACCGTGTTGGCCAGGATGGTCTCCATCTCCTGACCTTGTGATCTGCCTGCGTTGGCCTCCCAAAGTGCTGGGATTACAGGCATGAGCCACCACGCCCGGCCAGGCTGGTCCTCTCTTAAGGGAGAGGTGGGCTCCTCTAGAGTCCTGCTTTATCTGCTGTGAAACATGGCGAATTCCAGACCCATCAGTACTTCCTCGTTCCCAGAGCTCTCATGTGGACTTGGCAGGGGTGTGGGACCACCTGTCTGCCAGTATTGCTCCTGGGGAACCGATCTCTATCCCACGTACTACCCACACAATCTCTACCCCCAGATCCACCATCCTCTTACCCTCATGTTGCTGGAAACTCCCTGTCCTCTGTAGCCCTGCAGAGTGAGACAGTGAAACTCAGACCCCTGTTTTAAGATCCTGAGGCCACCCCCAAAAATAAATGTATTGATTTAATAATATAATTCCTCTAACAATCATAATGTCACTCTCCTTTGGAACTTGTCTGAACACTGAAATTCTTTTGGGAGGATAAAAGTCTAAGAATAGATAAGAAAACACTGGAAAAGATAAATGGTAAGTGAAGATAAGAGGCAGATAGTAACATACTGTAAAGCTACCATAAATAAAGCAGTGTGGTCCCTGTCCAACAGAATTCTCAGAAGCTCCCCAAAATATTAAGGTATTTACAAGAGGTATTTTAAATCAGTGATGGAAGTGATTGAATACATGGGACTGAAAATATCAGTGAAGTATTTTGGGGGGAAATTTTAGTTCTACCTCATCAGTTTCCTCCTCTCTGTTTTTAACCAGTTTTCCCCTCATAAAGGAGCACACAGCTCGGATACAAAGTGTAGGGTAAGTCTGGTTAGATGGAGGAGTGGGACTAGACAGTGTAAAAGAAAATCAGGTCCAAATGCATCCTAGTTAAATTGAGAAAATGAAATTACAGGAGTATGTATAGTGCTAAATGAAAATAAAAACCTTAAAGTGGTACACCAACAGCAAAAACCAGAGAGGAAAAGATGGCTGTGTTTTGACTACATATATACCTAAGACTGTGGTATATTAAAAAAAAAAAAAAAAAAAACTAGAAAAGGTCAGGTGCAGTGGCTCCCACCTGTAATCCCAGCACTTTGGGAGGCTTAGGCAGACAGATCACCTGAAGTCAGGAGTTTGAGACCAGCCTGGCCAACATGATGAAGCCCTGTCTCTACTAAAAATACAAAAAAAATTAGCTGGACATGGTGGGAGCCTGCAATCCCAGCTACTGGGAGGCTAAGGCAAAAGAATCGCTTAAACCAGGAGGTAGAGGTTGCAGTGAGCTGGTATCTCGCCACTGCACTCCAGCCTGGGTGACAGAGCGAGACTCTGGCTCAAAAAGGAAAAAGAAGAAGGAGAAGAAAAACTAGAAAGAGGGTTATAAATGGGAAGAACTTTTTTTTTTTTTTTTTTTGGAGACAGTCTCACTCTGTTGTTCAGGCTGGAGTGCAATGGCATGATCTCAGCTCACTGCAACCTCTGCCTCCCAGGTTCCAGCAATTCTCCTGCCTGAGCCTCCAGAGTAGCTGGGACTACAGGTAAGCACCACTACACCTGGCTAATTTTTGTATTTTTAGTACAGACGGGGTTTCACCATATTGGCCAGGCTGGTCTCTAACTCCTGACCTAGTGATCCACCTGCCTCAGCCTCCCAAAGTGCTGAGATTACAGACGTGAGCCACCACGCCCAGCCGGGGAGAAATTTTTTTTAATCCCAATTTGTTCCCGTAAAAGGTTAGTATCCCTCACAGATCATCTAAAGAGAACTGTCTCCACTCAGCCCCAGCACCTCAGGGCTGGCCTTGCTTCTGGCCATATGGGCCCTTTCCTACCAATGCCTCACCCGGGAGCTGGTTAGCAACGCTGAGCTCAGCCCCACCCAGCCCTGTTAGAGCCACCTGCACTTTCACAAGACCTCAGTGACACTAACTCTCAGCGCCGAGGGTGCTGACATAAAGCCCACATTTCCAGCATCACTGAGGGGAATGTTCTTTCCAAAAGGACCGGTTTACACGGGATTTCTCCCAGCCCCATCTGTGGTATAAGGTGAGGGATATCACAGCAAGATTTGCAATGAATTAGTACTTTGGAGATTGTTAGCATTTTTAGGAGTGCATTTTGGTTTCTTCTACCTAAATTGTCCATTCCCGGCAGACAAGGCAGGAAGGGGTTAAGCAGAGTTGAGTTAGGAGGAGCAGGCACAGTCCTAGACAGGAACGGCAGTCCCCAAGCGACTTTGATCTCACCTGAACCCCAGAACCCCCGGTCCCGCGGGCTTTATTCTCTGGGTTTTCACACTGCAGGGGACAGAAAGGGGAGACTTGCCCTCAGTCCCCTCCCAGACCAGTCCCAGCCCCCAGATGGCAGCATTTTAACCCTGGGGTGAGCTGCTTCCGCTGCACCTCCGCGGCCACCCAGCCCCATCTCCGCGGAGCCTGGGCTCCCGGATCCTACAAGAGACCCCAGCTGCTCCCCTTTTTCTTCCCGCGGTCGGTGGGAGATTCGCGCCAGCCACTCACCCCGGGGGTGCGTCCATTTCCTCCGCCGCTGCCACCGTGGTTGCCGGAGGAGGAGCTGGAACTGGATCCCTGCAGGGAAAAGCGAGAGTTCCAACGCTGCCCTAGAGGACCTAGAGGGGTCCCAGTCAGTCTTCCCAGCGGTGTTACGCATCTTTTGGAACGGCGATCCCATTCCAGTCCTCTTTCCAACCTCCAGACCCTCCCCCTCTTTGGCCTGTTGGTCGCTGCAGGAAGTTATGCTGAGCATGGAGAAGGCCAGGTGTGGCCGAGGGTGTTGGGAAATATGCGATGATTTGGGGGACCTGAGCTGCCGCCCACCGCAAGCCAGGGGTGGGAGCCCTGGAGCCCGGCAGCGCAGGAGCCGCCATCCTGCCACCAGGAGGCAGCAAGCAGAAGGGATCCGACAGCCCTCACCTGGGAGCTGCCGGAGCTGCCTTGGTCACCATTCCCAGAACTGCCCTGGATGGGAGAGAGGAGGGTCCGGCGGGGAGCAGGGCATGAGAGCAGCTCGTGTTATTCGGCTTCCTGTGCCCACGCACCTCCTCCTATCTGACACCTTCCCCAGACCCCCGAGGAAGCCAGATGTGGCTCCCTCTCCAGCTCGACTCCAAGACACGGGATGGGAGACGCCATTGGCCAAGGGGTTGGACAAGCCATTGGCCGAGAGGCTGGAGGGACGGCCGGCTCTGGATTAGTGTGGCCCGGGGCCCTAGGGTGGCAGCTGCGGGGTCCCAGCGCCCCTTCTTGCCCTCACACCCAGCATGCCGGAGCCCCATGTATGAATGTTATCTTCACGGTCACTATGTCAGCTTCCGTAGGTCTGTCTCCGTGGATACAGTCCTGTCCCCATGCTCCCGGGAGCTTCCCGGACAAGTGTCATATTCTACTGTGCTCCCCTCTCTTCTCCACCACCCCAAACTCTCCTGAGACTTGCCAAATGGACTTGAATGCAAGAGCTTAGACAGGCAGGATAATGTCCCCACCATCACAGAGTGGAAAATAGGGATACGGAGTCAGAAGCCGCAGGGTGGCTCTGGCAGAAATGATAGTGCGTGTGTCCGGGACACAGCGTGGGTGAGGAACAGGAGGCCGACGGGAGCCCCAGGGTGACGCCTGCCAGAGAGGATGCCCACCCCGGGGCAGTGGCAGCTTTGAGAGAAAGCTGGAGCCCTCTCCCAGCAGGGACCACTAGGGCCTAACCCCATCTTGGCCTTCCACAGAGGTGCCAAACTCACCCAGGAGGACTCACTGCCGCTGTCACCTCTGCTGCCGCCACTGCTGCTGCCACTGTTGCTGCCACCGCCGTTGCCACTGCTGCCACCACTGTTGCCACCATTGCTGCCACTGCTGCCGCCACTGTTGCCACCATTGTTGCCACTGCTGCCGCCACTGTTGCCACCATTGCTACCACTGCCACTGCCGCCCAACTCTGAGCTGCTGCCTCCCTGAGGGGCAGGAAGGGAACAGGCCGGGATTCAAGACAGAGCACCAAGACAGGTCCCTGCTCCCTCCCTCTCTACCCAGGCCATATTCTATGGTGCCCAGTCTAAGAGCAGAGCTTCTCCATTTCCTCCCCGTGCAGAACGCCCCCATTGCCCCTCTCCACTCACCCCAGAGTTGCTGGAGCCTCCACCTGAGCCAGATGGTGGGGGGTTAGTGCACTGCGGAGGGAAGGGGACAGTGAGTTTGGAGACGCTGATCTCGGCTGTGGACACAGGCCAGGCCTCTCCCGTTCTTTAGGGCTTCGCTTCCTTTCTCCTAAATGCCTGTTTCTTCTGCCACCCCTCCCATCTCCCTGCCTCTTCCCCAGGCCCATCTCTTCTTTTTCATCTCTTCTTTTTTTTTCGACACAGAGTGTCACTCTGTTGCCCAGGCTAGAGTACAGTGTAGCCTGCATCTCCCAGGCTCAAGTGACTCCTACCTCAGCCTCCCGAGTAGCTGGGATTACAGGCGCATGTGCCATCACACCCCACCAATTTCTGTATTTACAGTAGAGATGGGGTTTCGCCATGTTGGCCAGGCTGGTCTCAACTCCTGACCTCAAGTGATCGGTGCCTCGGCCTCCCAAAGCGCTGGGATTATAAGCGTGAGCCACTGCGCCCGGCCCCATCTCTCCCTCCCACCCCAATCCCTCCACCTCCCACCTTGTTTTCCTCTCTGTCTTTCCTCAGCTCTCTGTAGCCTGTACCCAGCGGCCTCTTTGTTCATCCCCAGCCCCTTCTTCTTTCTTACCCCTGAATTCGGGTTGCTGCCTCTCACTGAACCATAGCCAGGCTGGGCCACAGCTCCCTGCAGAGAGGGTGAGACTGAGTGTAGAATCCAGAAGGCCCAGGGAGGCACGAGGAGGGTGTGGGCTTGGAGGGAGGGGAGTGGCAGGTAGCAGGGCCAGGAGGTGATTTTACCTGAGTGTTGGTCCCAAAGTTTGGTGGCCCTCCGTTGCCTCCTTGAACCCAGGGGGCTCCCTGAGCGTTGGTTCCAAAGCTGCCTGTTGAGCTTCCGGGGTATCCCTGGCCCCATGGAGTCCCCAGACCTCCAGGATTGCCCTGGCCCTGGCTTCCAAGGCCACCTTGAGAGCCAAAGATGCCATGGCCTCCAGAAGTTTCCTGCAAGGACAACATACCTGCACTTAGTGGGGCCATCTCCGACCTTGATAGAGAAGAGCCAGAGCATATCGTAGAGAGACATGGAGAGAGACAGGCAGAGGGACTCCAGGGTGGCGGAGGAGGGGCCGGAACACAGAAAGAAGCTTCTCCAGAGGGCCGCAAGTACGAGACTCATCCATCCTTTCAACCGTTTCCAAAGAACCTCAGCCCAGCGGCCCACAGCCTCCCATTTCCACACCCCGCCTCACAGCCACTCACCCAAGCGCCGCTGTGGCCAGGCACCCCCTGCCAGGAGCCGTGGACAGCATCTGCTCTGTGTCGAATGATATCCTCAGCCTGTCTGCCAATTTCACGCCCGGTGTTTCCCAGGGCGTGCGCTGCTTCCCCGACCCTGTTGCCCAAAGCATCTGCTGCACCGGAGCCGGGAATCTGCCTGACTCCAGTGCCAACTGCTTCTCTGGTCCCTTGGCCAAGGGCCTCACTGACTCCAGAGCCGGCTGCCCCTCCGGCCTCTTTGCCAATGGCCTGTCCAACCCCTTGGCTCAGGGCGTCTCCCATGCCATGTCCAATGGCCTCCCCAACATTTGCCGCAGTGTCTTCCCCTCCGCTCTGCAGGGGGCCAGCCTCCCCACTGCCCAGGCAGAGGGCCAGCAGGAGGCAGGCCAGGGACCCCTGGAACTTCATCTCTGCCCAGCCCCGTCTCTCTCCAGAGTGTCTTCCTCCCACCAGGGCCTCCTCCTGGCAGCCCTTCCTCTGTCTGTGCGCCTCCTCTCTCCTCCTCCTTCCCACTCCTTGTCCTCCCTCCCTCTGGGTCTGTAGCCTCCTCTCTCCTGTCCCCGACTCCCCAGCCTTTCCAGAGTCCCCCTCCCTGTCACTACTCCTTATAGCTAGGTTGGCAGAAGGTGGCAGGGCTGGGCAACCCCAGGTCCCTCCCCACCGTGACTCAGGGCCCAGCCACCGATAGGATAATGAGCTGTAATTGTGAGTCTGAGAGTCTGTCGAAACAGAGAGTGAGCTGCATGAGGGAGGAGAGAGAAACGGACTAGGTGATGCAAAAGCGCTCCCATTTCCCAACCCCAGGCATTGGAGCGCTGGGTGGGAACAGGGGCAACGAGGAGACAGGTTGTCGGAGGCTCCTGGAGGCAGTGGGGTGGGGGCAGGCTTGGAAGAGAGGAGTTGCTGGCAGGACCCCACCGGGGGGGTAAAGACAGGGAAGCCCCAGGGACACGACCCGCCCAGGTTCAGCCAGCCTGGCTCAGGGGCGCCAGGGTCACAGGCTTCACCCACCCGTGCTCAACCTTCCTCGGTTTCAGACCTCAGCCTCTCCCTCTCACCTCCCGCGTTCCACCTACAGGTGGCTGCCCTCGTGATCCTCCACACCTTCCAGCCAGCAGAGAGACTGGCAGCCACGGAGCTGCGTGGCAGCTTTGAGGTTATGGGGAGAGCCCCCGGGGGGACCCTCGGCGTTGGGGAAGGAGGTGGCTGTAGCCCTTTGAGTGGTCAGCAGGGTGTCTCAGCATTCAGGCTGCTCCCAGCTGAGAAAGCTGGGCGAGGAGCAGGGCGGCCGGGCGCGCCAGCCACCCCCAGGGAACGAGTGGGAGGGAAGGCCAAGGGAGGGAGCCGCTGACCCAGGCACCCATCCTGTTTACCCGGCCCTGGAGGGGCACGTGTGAGTGCGAGTGCCTATGAGGGGTGGGACTGCGCCAGCTCATCCCACCCATCCTCCAGAGCCCCCAGGGTCAGGGCAGCACAGGCCAGTGAGGAGGGGGTAGCGCAAGGCCAGGAGCCATCCCTGAGCCCACGGCCCTCTCCCCAGTCCCAGCTCGAGATACTGAACCTGGGAGCCTCCCCCGCCTCACCCCTGCCCAGCAAGTGTGGCTGCTTCTCTATTCCCAGGGGCCCCAGGCCCTCCCACCGTCTCCTATCACTGGGGTTCATCGCCCAGTTAGGAGGGGCCGGTTTCCATCGGCCTTTCTCAATGTCTCTCAGTCTCTCCCGCCTCTCCCCACCCCAACACCCGCACCCCAGCTTGTAACATCCAACACCTCTTACCTTGTAAACAAATCCCCTTCTGTCCCGCTCAGCTCCTGCTTCCCTGTTATTCCATCTCTGACTCGTTTACTGATGATAATAGTGACGGTGGTAATAAGAACAACAGTAATAATAATTGCCACTCCAGATTACCAGTGGTTCTCTATGTGCCCAGTATTGAACTAAGCACAAGCACTTTAAGAATTACACAACTCTGGGAGATAGTTCTTTTTTTTTTAATTTAGAGACAGGGGCTTGCCCCTGCTGGAGTGCAGTGGCACAATCATAGCTCACTGCAGCCATGACCTCCTGGGCTCAAGCGATCCTCCCGCCTCAGCCTCCCAAGTAGCTGGGACTGCAGACGCACACCACCACACTCAGCTAATTTTTTATTTTTATTTTATTTTATTTTATTTTTTAAGAAAGAGTCTCAGTCTATTGCCCAGGCTGGAGTACAATGGCATGATCTCAGTTCACTCTAACCTCTGTCCCCCAGGGTCAAGCGATTCTCCTGCCTCAACCTTCCGAGTAGCTAGGATTATAGGTGCCCACCACCACGCCCAGCTAACATTTGCGTTTTTAGTAGAGACGGGGTTTCACCATGTTGGTCAGGCCAGTCTCGAGCTCCTGACCTCAAGTGATCTGCCCGCCTTGGCCTCTCAAAGTGCTGGGATGACAGATGTGAGCCACCATTCCCAGCCACATGTCCTCTTTGTTAAGAGGAAGATCAGCAAGTATGACCGAGCTGTTCCGGCTTAGCAGCATGGAGGGACATGGGGTCTTTCTCAAAGGTAGGTCCCGGCCTCAAGAAAATAACACTAATAATAAATTTTTTCAAAAAATAAAAAGGGCCGGGCGCAGTGGCTCATGCCTGTAATCCAAGCACTTTGGAGGCCAAGGTGGGCAGATCACCTGAGGTCGGGAGTTCAAGACCAGCCTGACCAACATGGTGAAACCCCATTTTTATAAAAAAAAATAATAATAAAAAATAAAAAGAAATGAAGTCTTTCTCTTTAACATAGTCAGAGAGCTTAAGAGAAAATGGAGAAGAGAGTGGGTTTCTCCCTGTGTGATTCAGTTATTCAAAGCTGTGTCCATGGATCACCCCGATTCTCCCATGCCACCAACAGGCCCGTGTTCTGCCTGCTGGGGAAAAAAATGCCCTGAGATGTCACTGGACCTGAGGAGCCACCTCAGGTCAGCCCTGGGACATCCTGACTGAATACCTAGTGTGAACCAAATAGAATATCACATGCTCAAGGTCAGGTATAGAATATCACATACCTGATCTCAAATCCTCGCTACCTGAGGCCCAAGTGGTTCGGCATCGCACACATGATCATATGTGAAAAGATCATAGCAAAATAGAGCTGTCAGGACTTGAGCCAGGCACTCTGGGAAGCCACGGCAGGTGGCTCACCTGAGGTCAGGAGTTCAAGACCAGCCTGGCCAACATGATGAAACCCCATCTCTACTGAAAATACAAAAATTAGCTAGGTGTGGTGGCAGGCACCTGTAATCCCAGGTACTCAGGAGGCTGAGGCAGGAGAAACGTGTGAACCCAGGAAGTAGAGATTGCAGTGAGCCGAGATCGCAGCATTGCACCCCAGCCTGGACGACAGAGTGAGACTCCATCTCAAAAAAAAAAAAAAAAAAAACTTGAGCCAGGTCAGTCTGACTTCAGACAGCTTTCTCTCCTCCATCACTGTGCCACCCGTGTTCTTATGGGTGATAGCACCCACAAATCTGACATGCCCCCGTCATGACCAAGACCCTCTGGTTCCAGCTCTTCTCTCTAATTACCACATCATTCATTCAGCAAATATTTATTGACTACCTCCTCCATGCCACGCCTATTCCAGGCACTGGGGATACACCGGCTGGGTGCGGTGGCTCACGCCGGTAATCGCAGCATTTTGGAAGGCTGAAGGGAGTGGATCACTTGAGGTCAGAAGTTCGAGGCCAGCATGGGCAACAGAGAGCTCCCATCTTTAAAAAATATTTTTTAAAAAGTGGTCAGGTGTGGTGGTGCACATTTGTAGTTCCAGCTACTCCAGAGGCTGAGGTGAGAGGACCGCTTGAGCTCTGGGGGAGGAGGCTGCTATGATCGCGCCACTGCACTCCAGCCTGGGTGACCTGGTGAGACCTTGTCTCAAAAAAAAGCATTCTCCTTGCAGAGCTTACACTCACGGTGGGGGAAGTTTGGCAATAGACAACAGAGAGGTGCTTTAAATAGGGTACTCGGGAAAGGCTCTTTGAGATGTGACCTGTGAGCTGATCCCTGCCGGGAGCAGGCGAGTGAATCCTGGGGGTAGCTGGGGCTGGTGGATTCCAGGCAGTGGGAACAGGAGCTTGCCTGTATTTAAGGACCATTGTGGCTGGAGCAGTGTCGGGATGGAAGAAGACGAAGTCAAAGAGGTAAAGATCCTGGGGTCTTGGGGATCATTATAAAGACGCTGACTTTTTTTTTTTTTTTTTTTTTTTTTT
>PVKP010004209.1:22744-100283 GCA_004027715.1 Plecturocebus donacophilus | reverse complement strand
GTTGCTCTTCTTGAGGAATATCTTTGTGGTGTTCTCTGTATTTCCTGGACTTGAATATTGGCCTGCCTTGCTAGGTTGGGGAAGTTTTCCTGGATAATATCCTGAAGAGTATTTTCCAGCTTGGATTCGTCCTCTTCGTCACATTCAGGTACACCTATCAAACGTAGATTAGGTCTTTTCACGTATTCCCATATTTCTTGGAGACTTTGTTCATTCCTTTTTACGCTTTTTTCTGTCATTAAGATTAATTTCCAAGCAAATCTTAGAAGCTTTTTAAAGTCCAATGCAACGTTCCTTATGAAACATTTTAGATAGTAGTTGAATTTATAGTTTTGGTATTACTCTATACTATGAGACTTGACTTGCAAAATCAAACCTAAGAAAGTGTATATGGCTAATTAACATTCTTGTTGCATTCATATAAGAAATACCAACAATGTAATTGTGTCAGCTTTTTTAAATTTTAGTTTTTGTATCAAGAATAGTATTTTTGTGTTATCATTATGATCATAGATGAGGAGGATGTGAAGAAAAATAGTAAGACTTTAAAATGGGTAAAAACTGTTACTGCAACCCACTGGAGAATCATTTGAAATAATCTCTGAAGCTATTTCACAATTCTGTACATTGTAAAAAAAGGACAATGAATGTGGTTCTTTTCCATAAAGGTGAAAATAAATTTTGCACAATGGCATACAGCTGATTATTGTAGTGTGAGTATTGACAAGTTTCCCTCTATTTGTACCTTTATTTAAGCATTCTTTTGCTTGTCTTCAACATCTTAATGGTTCCTTTATTAATGAATTACTTCAAATCAGTTTTTTGCAAAGAAAGGAGAAATTGAATTTTTTCTCTCACATGTTAAACATCAAAATATATTAATCATGTCAACAATCTTTTAAGAAAATAAGAGTGTGACCTCTCAGAAACTCATTCATCTTTGAAGGCATAAAAAAATGTGCTCAGATTTTCAAGGAATAAGAAAACCTATTTGCAATGAAGACTTAAATTAGTTTACCTTAATACAATATCACTTGTACAGCAGGGAAATTATTTAAAATACAATGAAAGCTAAATAATTTTGTAATTCTAAATTTAAAAGGTAATTATTTCAAAATCTAAGATACTGGATAAAATGAGAATTTAATAATATAACCTATAATATTATAACTCTTGTTAACAAATATTAGAAGGATAATCAAAATATATAATGAGTATAGAGGATTAAAAGACCTTACAAATTTTGACAATAAAAAATAGGTAACATATTAATAGTCTTAAAATGCATTAACCTGGTCAGATATTTGTATAATACAATAATACTACATAATACAAGATAAATAAAATGTAATTCAATAACTAACAACAGAGTGTATTTTACACAATGTCTAAGAATAGCCTAGTATAAAAAATGTGTTAGATGATAAAAGTGGAATTTTCAATTTGCAATCAATGAGTAAAAGATCAATTTTCAACAAACTATTTTTAGAGCGCTGATAATTTTGGAATAAATGAATAAATATAAACTCTATTTTGCACCATTCTGAAGACCAGCCTTAATATTGCTGTGTTTGGCTTTTTTTTTTTCTTTTCTTTTTTTTTTTTTTTTTAAACAGTGTCTGTCTCTGTTGCCCAGGCTGGAGCGCAGTGGAGCAATCTTGGCTCACTGCAACCTCTGCCTCCTGGGTTCAAACAGTTCTCCTTCCTCAGCCTCCCGAGTATCTAGGATTACAAGCCCCCACCACCACTCCCAGCTAATTTTTGTATTTTTAGTAGAGACGAGGTTTCACCATGTCGGCCAGGCTGGTCTCCAACTACTGACTGCAGGTGATCCACCCACCTTGGCTTCCCAAAGTGTTGCGATTACAGGCATGAGCCACAACACCCAGCTGTATTTGTCATTCTGGTGATGACTGCTCTAGTAGGCAGTCTTGTGATGGATATCCATCACTATATTATTCCAAAATAATTTTTAGATGTGTTAAACCCTTAAAATTAAAGTGCACAACCACAGGAGATTTGGAAAACTATGAAAAAATACATAACTAATTTTGTGGTAGGAAAGTAATTTAAAAACATGTTAGTACTAAAACTAATAGGAAAAATGGAAAAAATTTAAACAAGATTTTAGCAAATGAGAAAAACAAAAAAAACCTTCTACAAGTTTGAAGGGAGATGAATGATAACAATTTCAAACATATGAGGAAAATTTGTAATATTTAATATGCAAATATATCTCTAAATAATCTTTATTAAAATTTAAAACTTCTGTGTGCATATTGTTTATTTGCTGCCCCAGTAGTATAAATTGCATATTGAAGATATTCAATATGTTTGTTTAATTTCACATTAAATAAGTAAAAAAGATAAACATCCAAAATAGAGCAACAGAAGAAGTATATTAACATTAAATTAACAAAGAATAATTCCAAATTTCCTATAAGCAAATAATATATCTTAAGTATTACTTCTGCCCTAAGAAATGGAGAACAATAGATGTCTTTCTCTCATTTATCTAGTTCTTAATAATTACAAATTGAAATGAACCTGTTGCTTAGATTTCATGGAAATAGTTATAGTGTGCAGTGATAAGAACAGAATAAGTTAGTGCAAACTTTCTGAAAATGTAAAGTTGCAATAGGCATCAAATTTAGGAAAAGGTCACAACAAGAAATTTATATTTAAAACATAATATGTTTGCAAATTTATGTGTATGAGTATATTCTAAACAGAGCAACCAAAATTGTAAGTCATAGAAATGTCTAAAATATAGGGCTACTAAAATTAATTATAACATATCCACACAATGGAGTTGCATTTATTTATTAAAATAACACAATTTAGATGTACATATAGAAATGAAATAGAATAGAAGTAGATTCCCAAGGGAGACAGTGTGTGTGTGTGTGTGTGTGTGTGTGTGTGTGTGTGTGTGTGTGTGTACTTCTACATAGACAGTAGTAGAATACAAAAGATATTGTATAACACATTTTTCTAGCATTCCCAGGAGATTTTAAAAAACTAAACAATCTTTTCACAAAAATGTGAAAAGAGAAATATAAGCCTATGGATTGAGTTTGATTTTAAAGGAGTATATGGCACACATCTTTCCAACAGATCCCTTCCCCTGCATTGTTCCATCAAGAGGTACTCTGATGGGTTAGGTATTTGTTCTCTTGAACTAGATGTAGGTAATGACAATTGAATTATAATTGACTCCTTCTGAGCCCTGAGTTCATTTTCTTATCTATTTTGCATTGCCTATTTGTATGTTTGGTTATAAAATAAATTGTGTCCCTAAATATCTAACCATAAATTACCTTTTCCTACTACCTACTTCTTCCTGTAAGCAGGAAGAAGCAGGGCTGCCCTGTCTGGCTATTTTTTCAAAAAGGTTATTTAAGTACAATCATATCTCCCAATAATGTGTATTGAATTTTATGGAGTGCTTTAAATCAATTATATTAAGTTCATCATAGCTTTTTCTACTATAACCTTTTAGAATGGTGAATTATCTATATCATCACAAGATTTTTATTCTGTCATCTTTTAGAATGTTATATGTAAATGGATATTTTAATATTAAGGTATTTGTAAATTTGTGAAAATAAGTCTTTCTCGATCATTATTTTCTATTTTTACTTTTTACAAACTGCTAAATTCAGTTTGCTAATATTTAATTTGGAATACCTAAAAATTAGAATGACTGAAATTTTTTTCTTTCACTGATTTTGTTTAGATTTACATCATTTAATATACCCTTCATCAGCAAATTGCATAGGATTTTCTCATTTTCTTTTTACATTTTATGCTATGACCCAGTCAGAACAGAGAAGAGTGAGACCCCAGTAACTTTTTTGCTAAGAATGGCAATTTTTTTTTTTTGGCTAATCAAGAACTCTTATGACATGATCTCAAAAACTTATATAAAGTAACTTTAGAGTCAGTCTATATTTTAAACTAAAATATGACCAATATTTGAACTAAGTATAGTCTGTGTGTCTTTTTCTTCCTCTTCTCTCTAAGGACAGATGACATATCAATAACTCTCCTTTCCCTATATTTTAATTAATTTATATATTTTTGTATATACAAGTTCACTTTTTTAAAAGTGTATGTTAATATTTGGCTTAATACTTTCTCTAATTGCTTAACCTTTAAAAGGTTACTATCACCAATAAAGATTGAAAATTTTTTATTTTGTCATATTTAATTATTCTATCTCCTAACAGATTATGCATTTAAAAAAATGTGCTACATATTTAAGAAGAGTAAATGGATGCAGCCATATCTTTATATTACATATTGTTAAAATCACAAAATGTAATCTCTTAAATATTTAAATGTGCATTCTGTTAAGGATTAAAAAAATATAAAATTTTCTATATAATGATCACTAATCAAAAGCACAGTACATTGGTACACACATCACATAGACTGTTTGTATATTTTCTCGCTTGACTCAACGGAAACATGAAACACTGGATTGTCAAAAAGCCAAAAGGTACTTACATTTTACAGTTCCTATGTGATTTTTATATTTTTGTAGCAATATGTACAGTTGAAAAAACAACTCTAAAATTTTTATGGAATCAATAAAAATATAGCTTATGAAAATATTTGATTTACCTACAAAATTTTCTGACTGAATTCTATGCACAAATGAACTTGATATATACTTATTTAAAAAGAAAAGGCTAGAGAATTGTAATAAAAAGAACGCCTTACTATTTATTTCTCTCATAGGTGACAAAAATCATTGAAAAATATCACCTAGCAAAAAACATACAACCTAAAGTCTCAGTTTGTAAAAATGAATTATTTTGTCTCCTTCATGTTAAATTCACATTTTTTTCTTTGATAAAAGTATGTTTTCAGCTTTTAGGATAAAGTATCAAAGTAGCTAATTATTAGTTATTCTTTTTATTTCATTTTAAATTTCATATTGACATATACTCATTAAATATTTGATTTATAAAATCAAGTTTATTATAATCAATACATAAATCACAAATAGAATTGCTACTTAATTTAATTCAATATTCCTATTTAGTTTGATATTCAAAGTATGTTTGACTAGTAATTTTGAAATTTTCTAAATAAAATAATCTCTGGTTTTCTAGAAGCATATTTAATTTTAAACCTCTCTATGACTAACAAATTGATTGGCTAGGTAAGAATAAAAGCAAATTGAAGTGAACAGTACTATTTCTGGGTAGTGTGAAAAGTTTATATTTCTTTAATAGAAATGATGTATTATGAATCCTGTTTACACTATTATCAATGAAAACAATGTGATAAAATTATACTTTTAGTGTTTTGCTCAATGTAAATGTGGAAATAGTAGAATATTCAGGGGAATGATTTATCTTCTTTAAAATTATTTATTGATTTTCTATATTTTCTCAGGAACTCAATAAATAATTTTGAACTAATGTTAATTGATGAAACACAGGAGTGACAAGCCAGACAAGGTCCTTGTCAAAGCTCATAAATAGTAAAACTGTAGGCTGTACTTTATTGTATTAGGAAATAAAACATAAACTAAAATAGAGCTGGACTTCCTGGTGGAGGCACAGTAGGTATTTTTGATAGTGTTCTCTGGAAAGATAACTGAAGAAGTGACATGGGACCAGCAGAGCTTATTGCAAGGATAAGCTAGCCATGTGAAAACATTCAGTAAGAACATTACTGCCAGTTGGAAGAAGTATAACATTTCGATGTCACACATTACATGGTTTTTCAGGGACAGTCTGATCCTGTACTACAGTGAAGGAATATTTGTAGAAGTTCATAAAGCAGGCAGGGGCCAAATAATATATGGCCAGGTGAGCCACATAAATTGTTTGGACTTCATTATAAAGACAATGGAGACTTCTGTTATGGCTAACAGATTGAAGCTCTTGAGAAGAACTCCTCTCATCCAGGTCTGGTTCTCACTGTTGCTCTCTTCCTCCTTAGCCCTGGCCCTACAAACAGCTTATCACAATGTCACAGAGTAGACATAGAGCTGATTCAGAGGTCTAAACTGACCAAGCAGGCTGAGAGTGGTTCAACATGGCCAGCTTCAGGAAAGCCATGGCCAAGAAGGGTGCACAATTGTCCAAAGGAGTACAGTCTGCTCTCAGTGGCCTACAAGACCATGATCACGGGCCAAGGTCTGCCTGGAGGGTCATCTGAATGAAGCATTGAGCAGAAAACCAATGCCTCCAACAATAATTTGCAGCTGATTAAGGGCTATCAGCAGAAAGTGAAATCTGAGCTGAGATCCATCTTCAGCAATGTCTTGGAATTTTTAGATTAGCATTTAATACCCAATGCAACTAATCCAAAGAGTAAGGTCTTTCTGAAACTGAGGAGAGACTACATTTTGTACTTTACTAATGTTGCATCTAGTAATGATTGAAAACAAATGAAAGATACTTCCCAAGAAGCTTACTAAGAAGCATCTGATAGAAGCAAGAAAGAGATGCAATGCACACACCTAATTTGCTTTGAACTGGCTCTCAGCTTTTCCATTTTACCAAGAGATCTTTAATAAAAAGACTTTTAATAAGGCCATTGCAAAACTTGATACACTTAATGAACACTTATGCAAAGACAGCACCCACCTTATGAAGTTGATTAGAAACAACCTAACACTGTGAACATCAGACAATGCAGGAGAAAAATGTTATAGAGCAGAAATCTAAATGTATATAGGGTCTCATCTTTTTTTTTTTTAATGAAACCTTTTCACACATGTACATTCCTTATTCCACTTGGATTTTCTATAGCAAAGAGACACATTCATATGTGTAGAATTAACTGCTTATATTATTTTCACACTGCAGCTTTGGGAAGACTTCATTTCTTGATTGGTGTTTGTCTTCACCTTCCTTGTGTACAGTTGCTCCAGTAGAAAAATTTTAATAGATTCACTTTATATAAGCATAAGTAACTTCCAAGCTTTTAGGTAGAAGACTAAGTTTGTTTATGGTATTTAAGTAATCTAAACAAGTTCTGCAAATGACCAAATGACAGTGTTTTATGTTACTGTGAAAATATGAAAATGTAGTTAATTACAATTTAACGAATGTTCTGCATAACTTCTTACTATATTCTCTCCCTTCTTCTTCTGGGGTTTTCTTTCAGTAAGCAACTTTTTCATGCTCTTAATATACTTCTAGTTAGTAAAAGACTAGAAGCATTAGATTGAATGGAATATCTCTTGGCATTTCTGAGCTGGGGGTCATAATTTAAAATGATTTCTATATCACATATTATGGATGTCATGTGTATCTGAGGTAACCAGGAGTTTATTTATTCTTCATTTGCTGATGTTTACATTGACAACTTCTCACTAAAAATTTAACTACACCTTTTAAAAATATAAATACAATGGAAAACAATAAGAATAATTTAAAGTAGTGCAATAATATGATCAGTTATTTTTACCCACAGACAATAACCTCATCACAATAGGAGGTACAATCTGTTTTATGAGGGACAAAAGTCAAAGCAATGAGATTCTTAAGTAGACCAGAAAACAGATAAAGCTGGTTTTTCTACTAACACAATTGGTTGGTTTGATGACTTGGCAGGAGACACCCTAATAACTACAAATCAAGGAGGGTTTTAATAAGGTTATTTTGTTACTTGCAACAAGTAAGATCACCAGTGATAGTTACCACAGCAGTGCCTCTCCAAACAAAGGTGAAAAGGTGAATCATTGTATTAGAGGTGTAGTACAGACAGTGCAGGCACAGTCACTGATCATGCTCCTACTTACCTCACATGTATGGAAATGGTAAACTGGCTCCTCTTTGAGCAAGGATTTTTGTATAATGAGGGGAGTTTGCCAACATTGATCTCCAATTTAGGTATCTCTGGATCCAACCAGTTTTTGTTTTTCTGGGCTTGAGCTTCTTTCTGGAACATTTTTGAATCAACATGAACTCATGTTGAAAGAGATACAAGTGGGTATTTGTCCACAATGCATAACCCCAAACCTGGGGACTCTGGGTTACAGTTTGCTTAGTAGTTAGAGGTTGAGATGGTGAGAAATAAACAAATTTGGAATGTATTTTGAAGTCAGATTTAGTACTGGATTGGCTGTGAGAATAAGAGAACTGGAAAAAAAATAGAAGGGTTTTTGTTTTGTGAAAACATTTTTCTTGATTAACTGGGTGAGTGTGAAATAGAAAATGATGAGACATAACTGCATATGATAAGTCATGCTGCCTAATTAATAAATAAATAATAAGTACTTATTTCTATCTTCTATTTTTACTCTATTTTTCCCATCACAAGTCCACCTCTTGTCAACTTGAACCCATACACATCTCCTGAGATTATACATAATCTTTAAATGAAGACAATCATTAGGTCATAATTACACTTAATAAAACCATTCTTCATCCAACCGGAAATGCATCAATCCCCAACACAAATGCTATTACATAAAGTTAACAACACTTAAATGCTGATATGAAGTCAATAGATCTTGTCACAAGATAAAAGAAATAGGAAATAAAATGAAGATATTTTCTTAGTACAAATGAGTACATGCACAAACATATTTTTAGCAAAACAAAGAAAAAATGCTCATGACAACTACAGTCATCTTCATTTCTGCAACTTGTCACATGGTTGTAACTGGTATTGATGACTACCTTTTTCTACTACCCATTCTCTATTCCCTTTGCCTCCAGCAAGCACCTTAGCAGGTAGTGTTTTGTCTTCCCTGCTGGAGTGACCCAATCCTTTATTTCTGAAGGGTCTGGGTCATTTTTTAGTACTGCCTAGATTTGACTGTTGTAGTTACCCATTGACCTTAATCATAGGGCATAGTAATACTGAGAGATGCACTAGTGGATCTCCTGTATTCCATGCATACTTTTCCTTTCCTCTGTTGTGGAGTAGTAGACTGATCTCATCTTGATAGTCCAGGTCAATCACCCCAGCCAACGCTGTAACTCTCATCTTAGCCTGTTGACTTAAAGGCAGCAGGACCCCAAAATGTCCAGGTGGTAATCTTAACTTCTAGTTTAAGGAATTGTTGTTGTGTCTCCTGGTGGCAGTGTTCCTCTCTCTGGAAGTAAGACTTCTAGGGCAGAAGAACATAAATGTTGTGGGAACAGGAAGCAAAATTTTGCTTGTGGATCACTAGGGGTGATGGTGTGTGGTACCACATCCACTTCCACTCCTTGATTCCTAAACCCATAAATCTTGGCTATAGGAGAAACAGTACCATATATTGGACACTGGTTAAAGTTATACACAGCCTTCTGGAGAACTTTGCCAAGCCCTGCTAAATATTGTCACTTAGTTGGCATCATATTTGTGATTTCAAAGGGCCGTTCCACCATTCTATCCATTTAGCTGCTTCAGGATAATGAGGGCCTTGGTAAGACCATTGAATACCATGAGCACAAGCCCCTGCTACACTACTTTATCCAGAAAGTGAGTCTCTTGGTCAGAGGCAATGCTGTGTGTAGTACCATGATGGTGGATAAGGCATTCCATAAGCCCATGCATAGTAGGCCTGGCAGAAGCATTGCATGCAGGATAGGCAAACCCATATCTGGAATAAGTGTCCAATCCAGTCAGAACAAACCACTGTCTTTTCTATGATGGAAGAGGTCCCATAAAATCAACCTGACACCAAGTAGCTGGCTGATCACCCCGAGGAATGGTGCCATATCAAGGGCTCAGTGTTGGTCTCTGCTGCTGCTGGCAAATTCAGCGCTCAGCAGTGGCCATAGCCAAGTCAGTCTCACTGAGTGGAAGTCCATGTTGCTGAGCTCCTGTGTAAACCTCCCTCCTTGCCACACGGCCAGTTTGTTCATGGGCCCGTAGGAGATGATGGTTGTGGCTGGGGAAGGAGGCTAAATGGTGTCCACAGAACAGGCCATCCTATCCACTTGATTATTAAAATCCTCCTCTGCTGTGATCACCTGTTGATATGCATGCACATGGGATACAAATAACTTTACAGTTTTTGACCACCCAGAGAATTCCATCCACATACCTTTTTCCCAGATTTCTTTGTCACCAATTTTCCAATCATGCTTCTTCTATGCCCCTGACCATCCAGGAAAACCATGGGTTACAGCCCATGAATCAATATATAATTGCACATCTGGCCATTTCTCCTTCCAGGTAAAGTGCACAACTAGTTGCCCTGCTTGAAAGTCTGCCTACTGGGAAAAAGTTCCTTCACTGTTGTCCTTTAGGGATGTCCTAGAAAAGGACTGTAGTGCTGCAGCTATCCAATTTGGGATGGTGTCTGCATATTGTACAGAACCATTTGTGAATCAGGCTCTAGTTTTCTCTTCCTCTGTCAACTGATCATAGGGAACTCCCCATGAGGCCATCATTGAATGATGAGAGAGAGAAGGAAGAATGGCAGGAATAGAGAACATGGGCATTTGAGCCATTTCCTCATATAACTTACTTGTGTTTTCAAGACCTGCTCAAGCCTGATCTCATATATTTGATTTGATGACGGAATGCTGCTGTGCACGGCCCACTTGATGGCTAAATGGGTGAGAAAACACTCCATTTATGATATGACTAAATGGGTGAGAAAACACTCCATTTATGATAGGTCGCACGGTAACTTGATGACCCATAGTAAAATGTTCAGTCTCCACCAAAGCCCCGTAACAGGCAAAGAGCTGTCTCTCCAAAGGAGAATAGTAATCTGCAGAAGATAGCAAGGCCTTGCTAAAAAATCCTAGCAACCTTCACTGTGATTCACCTATGGGGGCCTGCCAAAGGCTCTAAACAGCATCCTTACCTGCCACTGACACCTCAAGCATCACTGGATCTGCTGAATCATAGAGCCTAAGATGCATAGCAGCTTACACAAAAGCCTGGACCTGTGGCAGAGTCTTCTGCTGTTCTGGACTCCACTCAAAACTGGAAGCTTTTTGGGTCACTTGATAAATGGACTGGAGTAACACACCCAAATGAAAAATATGTCGTCTCCAAAATCCAAATAGGCCCACTAGGCATTGTGCCTCTTTCTTGGTTGTAGAGGGAGTCAAATGCAGCAACTTATCCTTCACCTTAGAAGGAATATCTCCACAGGCCCCACACAACAGAAGCCCTAAAGATTTAACTAAGGTAGAGAATCTCAGAGTCTTATATCGGTTTATTTTTCATCCTCTGACATGCAAAAGTCTCACCAATAAGTCCAGTGTGTTTGCTACTTCTTGCTCACTGGATCCAATCAGCATAATATTATCAATGTAGTAGACCAGTGTGATATTTTGTGGAAGCTAAAAGCGTTCAAGGTCTCTATGAATAAGATTATAACACAAACCCAGAGAGTTTATATACCACTGAGGTAGGACACTAAAGGCACACTGCTGGCCTTGTCAGCTGAAGGCAAATTGCTTCTTGTGAACTTTATGGACAGAAATGAAGAAAAAGATATTTTCTAAGTCAACGGCTGCATACCAGGTACAAGATGTATTAATTTGCTCAAGCAATGAGACAACATCTGGTACAGCAGCTTAAATTGGAGCCACCACTTGGTTAAGTTTATGATAATTCATTGCCATCCTCCAGAATCATTCTGTCTTCTGCACAGGCCAAATGGGAGAGTTAAAGAGGGATGGAGTAGGAATCACCACCTCTGCATCTTTCAAGTCTTTGAGGGTGGCAATAATCTCCACAGTCTTTCCAGGGATTTGATATTGTTTTTGACTTACTATTTTTCTCAGTAGAGGCAGCTCTAATGGCTTCCATTTGGCCTTTTTCACCATTATAGCCCTTGCTCTACAAATCAGAAAGCCAATGTTGGCATTCTGCCAGCTGCTAAGTATGTCTATGCAATTATGCATTCTAGCACTGGGGAAATGACCACAGGATGAGTCCAGGAACCAACTGGACCCACTGTAAGTCAGACTTGAGCAAAACTCCATTAATTATCTGACCTCCATAAGCCTCTACTTTAAATGGAGAACCACAGTGATGTTGTGGGTCTCTTGAAATCAGCATCAGCTCAGAGCAAGTGTCCACTAGTCCCCAAAATGTCTGATCATTTTTCTTTCCCCAATGCACAGTTACCCTGATAAAGGTAACTTTATCCAGGAAGTTACCTTTATCAGGGTAGACTTCCCCTGGAAATCTCCTCGGGGAAGAATGGGAGAAAGATTAAGAGCACAAATTTTCAGTAGTGTAGTGGGGTCCTTCTTCAAGGGGAAGGACTTTACCTTCATTCAAGGCATTCTGAGCTGTAAACTGGCTCAACCATGATTCTTTGTTTTTATAATTCAAATTTGTCTTTTATTCATTCAACCTAGAAGTTTTTCACTTATATAAATTAAATAGGAATACAGTAAGCTTCCTATCAATTTTACTTATAAAAACACCATGATTAATTAGCCAATGCCAGCAGTTTAAATGAGTCAGACTATTCTGATCGCTGCTTTGTCTCTCTGTCCATTATGGTAGCTATGCCCACCTTGCCTTTGATGACCGAATGTCACTAGTTGGTCCCTGACACCTGAAGACCTAATAAATATTATTGTATTCAATTTTGCAGTTCAGTGACTGCAGTTTGCACTGTTAGACATAGAGAGAAAAGTGATTATAGGGGTTTTTAAAGATGCAGGTACTGCTCTCATAAATCTATTTCACAAGGCATTGGTATATATTAAATGCAGAATCCCTACTTAGGTGGGCCCAAATCAATAAATTTAGCCAGATCCAATTCTGTGTACCTTCCACCATTATCTATACCCTTTATATCAATTTCGATACCTGTTCTTCAGATTTCTGCTTATATAAATTAGAAAACTCAAACAGTTCTTTTCAAGTGCAGTGTACTTCCTCATGGGTCACACTCTTAACCTCATCTCTAGGGACTTGCTGGGACTTTAGTCTGGTTATAGGTCTAGAAGCAAACAGGGTTGTTTGAGATGGTTCATGAAAAATCGGCATTTTTCCTTGCAACTGACTCAAGGGAGACCACCACTGTTGCTTCAGGCAGCATAGGGTTATCTCCCCAGACAAAGGTGGAGAGGCTGATGGAAGCATGGGTCCAGGAGGGAATGTTGCCACTACTGGGTAGGGAGAAGCTGTTTCTTCTGGCAAAAAAGGTTCATCAGAGTTTACAAGTTCAGTGTCTCCGGCTGCAACAGGATGCTCCTGCACATCCCCATTCTGTTTCAGGTTCCCATTCTTTTCCAATCAATATTCTAGTAGTAGACCCCTGGTGAGGCTGTGCATGAACCTTTTGTTGCAGGTAAGTCTTGACTTGTTTGATAAGAGCTGTGCCTGTTCTTCCACAATTTCATCTCTTTCTTTATAGGAGATAAGACTCTCTCACTCAGGGCAATCTCAGCAGATTTGAGGCTGAGTATCTGCTTCTGAAGTTGAGAGATAGAATCCCTGAATTCATTTTTTTTAAAAATCACAGTGTCCACTGAACTTAAGAGCAACCAACCAGCTTTATTATGTTCCTTGGTTCTACACATATGATCAAAAGTATTATGTATACAGTCACTAAACTTCTTGCCTCTCAAGAGTGGTGAATCAGGAGTGTCAAATACATTTATCTTGCATAACTTTCTAAACACTCTATGCCATGGACTATCAGTGTTCTCCATAATATTAGAAGTAGGGTCCTTAGAATTTTTGGCTCTAATCATATTAAGCAGTCAACTCCAGAAACTCCCAAACCAACAACAAAAACCTTCTATTTTTAATATCCTCTTTCTCTAGAACCTCTTCTGGTACCAAAATCTGTATTAGTCAGGGTTCTATAGCGAGAAAGAACTAATAGAATATATATATGTATACATATATATGGGAGTTTATTAAATATTAATGCACAGGATCACAAGATTCCAAAATAGGCCATCTGCGAGCTGTGGAGCAAGAAGAGCCAGTTCAAGTTCCAAAGCTGAAGAACTTGGAGTCTAATGTTCAAGAGTAGGAAACATCCAGCATGAGAGAAAGATGGAGGCTATGAGACTACGCCAGTCTTGTCTTTTCACATTTTTCTGTTTACTTTACATTCCAGCTGCTCTGGCGGCTGATCAGATGGTACTTACCCAGATTAAGTGTGAGTCTGCCTTTCCCAGCCCGCTCACTCAAATGTTAGTCTCTTTTGGCACAATCCTCACAGACATACCCAGGATCGATACTTTGCATCCTTAAACAAATCAAAATAACACTCAGTATTAACCATCACAATATAAAACCTCCCAAAGTGCTGGATTACAGGCATGAGCCATTATTCTCAGTCTTATTTAGTTTTATAAAATTTTGTTTAAATTGACAAATAATAATCCTATATATTTACTGGGTAAAATATATTTTTTTCATATATGTTTATAATGTGGAATGATTAAATCAGGCGAATTATACAAATTCATCACCCTGACATACTGACATACTTATCATTTTTTTCTGGTGAAAACATTTAAAATTTCCTCTTTTTGTAATTTTGAAATATACAATGAATTATTTATTATTCTTTACTTTTTTTTAACCATAATGTTCTTCAGCTTTCCTTTTGTTAAGTAAACATCTCTCGTATATGTTGGGGAGAGAGGACTTAAATTGTAGAACAACCTTGCATGAATGAGGTCAGAATAAACTCACCTGCTGGAATAAGATGTAACAAATAACAATTATAATGGTTTGGGAACAGTGTGGATTTTAACATCTGGTTGCTCATGGTCATCTCTTTCAGATATCTCTTGTCATTTTTTATGTAAATGTTTTCTCTACATATTTTACTGGCACTTTTTCTTGCTCTCTTTTTCTCTCTCCTTTCTCACTGATCTCTTCAATTAAATCTTTACAGCCTTCTTTTTTTTTTCATTTTTGCCGGCTATCTTCACAATTTGTCTGCTTTTATTCATTTTTTTCGAACTATAATGTAAATGTTTCTGTCCCATCTTGTTCTTTGTGTTCCATCAAGTTTGTTTGCTCTTTTTTCTAAATTTTTTGTGCTAAATATTTAACTCATTTCATTTTTAAAACATTTATTTAATAACAATTGTAGTTATTTTTATATTGAGGAAATAAGGTAATATTAGAGGAAGAAGTAAACTAGTCTATGAAGATAAGACAAAGGTAATTATATTGGAGCTGAATTATAAAAACTTAGCAGTGATAATTATGATGAATCAAAGTAAAATAGCATTCTATTCAAAAGGAGTAGATTTAAGGAGAAAGCCTTCCCAGAACAAGGAGCCAAGTAGTTTTGAGAACATGAGTAGTAGTCAAATGTGCCTGGAGTGCAAGTCCAGAAACAAAAGAAAGAATAATTGTAATTAGATAAAGGCTTGATATAGATCTTTGGTATTCATGTTTATAGAGCAGAGTTAGCAAAAAAAAATCATTGGTTTAGAACTTTATTAAAATGATCTAAAGTCAGAAGTGCTCAAGATTACTGTTTTGTAGGTGGAGGTGGATTATAGAAGTTAAGTTGAAGTTCATTTATGTTCCAAGAATTCTTATTGTGCCAGTTCTCCCACAAGATGAGAAAACTGAGGTTGTGTTACTCTTGAGACAACACTTTGTTAACTTTTATAAAGCCACAATTCTTGCTAGTTTTTAAAATAAGTTTCTCTGTTTATTTTTTGATACTTAAATATGAAAACAATGTGTCCATTTCTTTCTTCAAGTAAACCCTAAAGATAGAACAGAGGGACAGTGGTAGTAATACATCATGTGCCTGGAGAATTTATGTGAACTTAATTTCTACTTAGAATCAAGTCAGGTGTAGAATTTGTAATTAGACATCTGAATCCTAGTGTATTTTTTCCTAAATAATGCTAAAGGTCATAATTTAGAGGTATTCTCACTTCGATTTTCAATAAGTAGTAAAACAATGTAATAGCTATATTCTTTCAAACCAGACTTTTTAGTTTGTAAGTGTCATGTAAGTATTTTTAATTCTCACCATAAAACTCAAAGAATTATTATCCCCATTTCAGAACATCTTGAGTTGGATCATGAATAATATTTTATGATTCAATGTTATAGTTCAGTCAAAATCTCCAATTATCTTACAAAAATAATACAAATATGCTTCTGAGCACATAAAAATATATACATTAGTGTAATTGACTCAATATTTTCATATTTTATTATATTTCTTTGTGTAACATAGAGTAACACCAATTTTAAATATAATTATGATCTTTGGTAAAACAATTCATAAAAGGTAATCAGAAATTATGAGTAGTAATAGATTTACATTGAATTTTTTCAAACAGTTTTAATGAAAGAAAATATCTTTCAGATTATATTCATTTATTTCCAAGAGAAACATTTTTCAAAGTTATGTGGCAGTATAGAAACCAGAATTATAATAGAATCTCAAAGAAAATGAATGTTTTAAAAAGATAATGGTGTAGACCATGTGAATGCATGCATTTAACTGTACATTTTTCTATGTTGATTCTGGTAATATAAAATATGATAAAGTAAATTTTACATTCTTATTATCGATAGAATTTTGTATACATAATTGGGAAAAGTTTTAAATGATTGGCATTTCTGAGAAGAAATATACTTTTTTATATAAAAAATTTGGGCTGGGTGCAGTGGCTTACACCTGTAATCTCAGCACTTTCGGAGGATCACAAGGTCAGGAGTTTGAGACCAGCCTGATCAACATAGTGAAACCCCCTCTCTACCACAATTACAAAAATTAGCTGGACATGGTGGCATGTGCCTGTAATCCAAGCTACTCAGGAGGCTGAGGCAGGAGAATCTCTTGAACCTGGGAGGCAGAAGTTGCTGTGAGCTGAGATCCACCACTACATTCCAGTCTGGGTGATAGGGTGAGACTGTGTCCTATAAAAAAAAAAAAATTGGAGTCTAATTTAGTAATAGATATCAAAAGCTGTGACAAAGTTAATGAATTTTGAATTAGATTGAAATTCTACCAGGAATTCTTATACCTTATAATAATTAAAAGAGACAAAATATGATAAGTGCACAAAGATGAAGGTACACATTCATCAAAACAATAAGAAATGGTTAATGGTTCCCATGTTAAAGACATTTTCCTAAATTCATTATTATTTCTCATTGTCTGACTGAATGAACAAATTGAAGTTACCTGAACTTGTAACATTCTAGGCCATATTGTAACTTTCCTCCGTGTACTACTGCACCTAATTGAAAACCAATAGTTGAAAATATTTCCTAGAGTTTATGGGTGAGAAACATATAGTGATTAAAATTATACACAAAATCTGTGTGCACATGTAAATGGAATCTGTGCTTACAGATTTGCATCTCCAATATTAAAAACAAATAAGTTGTTTAATTTTAACAGCACTTTACATTACAGGTAATTAAAATTTTAATATTTTGTTATATTTCTTTAAATAGGTAATATAGATAAGACCAATTTTAAATATAATTATGATCTTCAGTAAAACATTTCATAAAAGATAATCAGAAATTATGAGTAATAATAGAGAAATTTACAGGCAACATCTTATTCTCAGAGGATAGACTTTAATATATAATTTTCCCCAATAAATATTATTATATTAAATATTTCTGAGAATAAGGTAGATAAAATTCATGGGAAGTAATCACACACATCATAGAAAGGAAATATTCCAATAATTAGAAAACCATATAGGATTTCACAAATACTTGAATTACAAAGACATACAGCTGAGGATTTCTTTCTTATTTTGAATTTAACTTTGAACAATAAAGAATAAGAGACAACTTGAATACAACAAAGCATGGGTCTTATAAGTATCAGCAATGAAACACTAGGTGAACGTAAATCAAGATGGAATGCAGAATTGGATTAAGACATAATGCAACCCAAAGAGTTAAAACAGAAAGGAAAATCATGGCATAGAAAAAGATATCTTGAAGATGACATGATTGTATATTTAGAAGACTCCATCACTTCAGGCCAAATCTCCTTAAGCTGCTAAGCAACTTCAGCAAAGTCTCAGGATACAAAATCAATGTGCAAAAATCACAAGCATTCCTATACATCAATAACAGACAGAGAGCCAAATCGTGAGTGAACTCCCATTCACAAATGTTACAGAGAGTAAAATACATAAGAATACAACTAACAAGGGATGTGAAGGACCTCTTCAAGGAGAACTGCAAACCACTGCTTAAAGAAATAACAGAGGACACAACAGATGGAAACAACATTCCATGCTCATGGTTAGGAAGAATCAATGTCATAAAAATGGCCATACTGCCCAAAGTAACTTATAGATTCAGTGCTATCCCCATCAAGCTACCATTGACTTTCTTCACAGAACTGGAAAAAAAAAAAACACCTCCTTAAATTTCATATGGCACCAAAAGAGAGCCCACATAGCCAAGACAATCCTAAGCAAAGAAAACAAAGCTGGAGGCATCACGCTACCTGAGTTCAAACTGTACTACAAGGCTACAGAAATCAAAACAGCATGGTGCTGGTACCAAAACAGAGATATAGACCAATGGAACAGAACAGAGGCCTCAGAAGTAATGCCGCACATCTACAACCATCTGATCTTTGACAAACCTGACAAAAACAAGCAATGGGGAAAGGATTCCCTATTTAATAAATAGTGTTGGGAAAACAGACTAGCCATATGCAGAAAGTTGAAACTGGATCTCTCCTTAAACCTTATACAAAAATTAACTCCAGATGGATTAAACATTTAAACATAAGATCTAACACCATAAAAATCCTAGAAGGCCAAAGCAGTACCATTCAGGTTATAGATATAGTCAAGGACTTCATGACTAAAACACCAAAAGTAATGGCAACATAAGCTAAAATAAACAAATGATATCTAATTAAACTTAAAAGCTTCTGCACAGCAAAAGAAATTATCATTAGAATGAACTGGCAACCAACAGAATAGGAAAAAGTTTTTGCAATCTATCCATCTGACAAAGGGCTAATATCCAGAATCTACAAATAACTTAAACAAATTTACCAGAAAAAAAAAAAAACCATCAAAAAGTGGATGTAGGATATGAACAGAGATTTCTCACAAAAAGACATTTATGCAGCCAACAAACATATGAAAAAAGGCTCATCATCACTGGTCATTAGAGAAATACAAACCAAAACCACATTAAGATACCATCTTATGCCAGTTATAATGACGATCATTAAAAAATCAGGAGACAACTGATGCTAGAGAGGATGTGAAGAAATAGGAATGCTTTTACACTGTTGGTGGGAGTGTAAATTAGTTCAACCATTGTGGAAGACAGAGTGGTGATTCCTCAAGGATCTAGAAATAAAAATACTAATTGACCCAGCAATCCCCTTACTGGGTATATACCCAGAGGATTATAAATTGTTCTATTATAAAGACACATGCACACGTATGTTCATTGCAGCATTGTTTACAATAGCAAAGACCTGGAACTAACCCATATGCCCATAGATGATAGACTGGACAAGGAAAATGTGGCACATATACAACATGGAATACTATACAGCCATAAAAAATGATGAGTTTGTATCCTTTGTAGGGACATGGATGAATCTGGAAACCATCATTCTCAGCAAACTGAAGCAAGAACAGAAAACCAACCACCGCATGTTCTCACTCATAAGTGGATGTTGAACAATGAGAACACATGGACACAGGGAGGGGAACTTCACACACTGGGGCCTGTTGGGGACTGTGGGGACCAGGGGAGGGATAGCAGGTCGTAGGGGGTTGGAGAGGACTAACATTAGAAAAAATACCTTATGTAGTTGATGGGAGGTTGGATGCAGCAAATTATCATGGCCCATGTATACCTATTTAACAAATCTGCAACATTCTGCACAGGTACCCCAGAACTTAAAGTATAATTTTTTCTTAAAAGTTAAAAAAAAAAACAGAAAAAGATACCTAACCATTATTTTTAGGCAATTCATTTCATCTAAATCTGATGAGAAACTGATAGTTTAAAGGATACCCATAGCACTGTCATATTTGTTAAGTTATACTTTGCTGTGACTATTTGGCTTACCTATAACATAAGTATTAGTATGTTTTTTTCTTTGTGTAAGACCCCTTCATTATTTTTAAATCACCCATTCAATATATATATATAAGTGTGTGTATGTATATATATATATGTGTGTGTGTGTATATATATATATATGTGTGTGTGTGTGTGTGTGTGTGTGTGTATGTGTGTATGTGTGTGTGTGTATATATATATAAAATTGTATTTTAGGTTTTGAGGTACATGTGAAGAATATGCAAGATTGTTGCATAGGTACATACATGGCAATGTGGTTTGTTGCCTTCCTCCCCATCACCTATATCACCCATTCAGTTTTTTAAATGAAAGCTTTTCAGGTATGGTTAAGAAAAATAATTAAAATAGAAAACATAATTAACTATTGACACTTTTTATCAACACACAAGAGCTAAGTATCTTACAAAGAGTTAAATGCAACTAGACAAATTAGGTAACTGACAACCTAAGTCCAATGTCTGAACACACTACCTGCTACTACCATTATTAATGTGACTACCTTGATGTATTTGTTTCCAATTTATCTTACATTATAAAATATGGAAATGAATAACTGCTCTGTCTAGCATGCTAACATGCTTGGTTATTTTTATCAAATGAGAAAAGTCACATGGATGTGTCATGCTAATTAGGGTAGTATAATTCTGTTATGAAAGTCCTAGATTATAGAAAAAAGAAATAAATCATTTGATAGTCTATATCTCTAGTGATAATCAAAATTGAAAGCTAGAAAACATAAATATATGTTAAGCAGTTCAAATGATTTGCCAGAGTTAAGTTTATGATGAAAAGATTAGCATCTGGATAGGAACTTTGACCCCAGAAAAGCATACTGTGAGTGACATACATGCCTTTAAATATTTAAAAAATTGTAAATTCTGAAATCCAAATTAGTATTACGCATAGCAAATCAGAATTAGACAGACAATATGTATATATCTATATTTGTCTTTATTTATATATTAATAAATCATTGAAATTTTATTTTAATCTGCGGATTTAATTCTAACAACAAATGCATTCCCTGGAGGGCATTCAAGTAGATATTAAATAACTTTCAAGGATATCATACCTACTGATTTTCTGTTTGGCTGGATTTTACTGTCTTAAAATGTACTGTTTAATTCCTAGCCAAAAAGTTTTATTTAAGTTGATTATGTCCACTTTATTATATTTTATGTAATAGTGTGGTGAAACTTTTTATAATAACCAATAAATACATGTATTTTTAAGTTTGTTACATTAAGTTGCATACAATATACAGAAGTCATTGATCACAAACATACAATTTAGACTTCTGGTTTTTATAAATGTTAAATTGAAAAAATAGATTTTATTTTAAAAGTTTCTATGGAGTGATTTCAATGTTAAATAATTAGTTTGAGGTGTATTTTTAAAAAACATTTCTTTAAGTACCCAGTTCTACATGTATTCGCACCATTGGTGATTATATGTACTTACATTATTTTTAGGGTTTCCACAAATTTAAAGTACTCTTTGGATCATTGAATATTGACTTGCTGTTTAAGAAGTATTTCTTTATATAAAATTTGTTTCAAAATATAAAACATTTAAAAAATTTTTTTGACAAAAGCTCAGTGTTTTTCGGCCAAACATTGTTCTGTGAATCAAAACAAACAATAACTTTTATGTTAACAACACTTTTGATCACAGAGCTAGACCATGTTTCACAGCCTCCCTTTTCATTAGCTATGATCATGTAATTGAGTTCTAGGAATGTAATGTGAGTAGCTATTATTTTCTATGAATGTTTCATTGCAAGCGTGTGATCTCTTTCTCCTCATACATAAAGTTTGTATTTAATATATAAATTTTTATGTGATATAATCTATATATAACATACAGATTACATTTAGTGTTTATATATTATGTTAAAATGCTTATAAATTAAATGTATAATTCACATGTAATATATATTACATTAATATTGATGTATTTATTAAATTATATAATATTGACATATTTTATATAGCTCTAGATAATGTATAATATTTAAATATGTATTGTAGATTATCCAGTTTTATATATATATATATATATATATGTATATTTACATACACACATATTTCTTATTTTAATGTAGTTAGAGATGAAAGTAACATGACATTCTTTGGAAGTCACACTTTGGATTGTAATATGAACAATAAACCAACTTTTTTTTATGGCATCAAAGATCTGGGTGTATTTGTTAGTACAATGCAGCCAAAAATTACTTATATATAAATTGATACTAAAAGTTAGTTATTGCCATAACAACAAATCATCATATGAAAATATGTGATATTACTTTAGTATACGGTTCTGCAGAACAAATAAACTGATTCAAAAAGCTAAAGAAGCAGGTCACATTAATCAGTAACAAAATATTTAGTAATTGTACTTGTTGCAGAATTTTAAAACCAAGTGCTTAGCTGGTAGCTCTAAAAAAAAAGATTGAAAAAAGTTGATGCATTATTGAATATTGACTGTAGTTTGCTGTGTTTAACAAGATATTATTGAAGATATTAGCTCAGCCAAGAATTAGCCAGTTTGCAAGTGGAGATAAAATTAAGTTACTTCTATAAATTTTGGGCCTTTCAGAGTGAAAGACGCTAATGTATTCTGGATGTAAACAACAGGAAATATGATTGGAAAAGTTTATGAAGAAAGCAGATCCATACAAGTTTTCTGATAACAAGGTGCCTTGCCCTTGAGGCAAAGCTCTGATTAAGTATGTTGACTTCTCACACAGGCTGTTGTTCACATTGCTCAAAATAGTCTATTAAGAAAGGAAAGAGACAACAAAGCTAAGAAAGAAAGTAGAATTTATATTTAATTCTCATGCAAAAAGAATGTCTGACCTATTAGTGACCTATTGGATGGAAAACAAAGGTAACAGAAATTATTATGGTTTCTTTTTTTACTTTTAAAACAATTTTACTTAGAAATAGTTTTACATTTGTAGGAATGACATAAAAAATATTTCAGAGAGTGCCTCTGTATCTTTCAAACAGCTTCGCCTACAGTCAAATCCTTATAAAATCATGGTACATTTATCAAAACTCAGAATCTAATATTAGTACAGTTCTATTTACTAAACATAATTGAATTTGGCCAGCTTCCCTGGCCCCCATTGTGTCTTTTGTTTCCTGTTTCAGGATCCAATCCAGGATAATAAATTGTATTTCATCATGATGTCCCCTTAGTCATCTTGATTCCATGACAATTTTTTAGATATTCCTTGTTCTTCATGAACTTTATGTGTTTGAAATACACTGGTCTGGTATTTTTTTAAATGTCCCTCATTTTTGGGTTATCTGACATTTTCTCATGTTTAGAGTTAAGGTTATACTTTGAGGAAAGGTATCACACAGGTGAATGCCCTTTCTTTGTATTGTACTGGTGACACATAATATCAACGTAGCATATCACATAGCATTTTCATGGTATTGATTCTTCCTAATCATGAACATAGAATGTTTTTCCATTTGTTTGTGTCCTCTCTTATTTTCTTGAGCAGTTGTTTGTGGTTCTCCTTGAAGAGATCCTTCACATCCCTTGTTATAGTTGAATTCCTATGTATTTTATACTCTTTGTAGCAATTGTGAATGGGAGTTCACTCATGATTTGGCTCTCTGTTTATTATTAGTGAATAGGAATATTTGTGACTTTTGTACATTGATTTTGTATCCTGAGACTTTGCTGAAGTTGCTTATCAGCTTGAGATTTTGGGCTGAGATGATGGAGTCTTCTAAATATGCAATCATGTTTTCTGCAAATAAAGACAATTTGAATTTCTCTTTTCCTAATTGAATACCATTTATTTCTTTTTCTCCCCTGGATGCCCTGGCCTGAACTTCCAAAATGATGTTGAATATAAGTGGTGAGAGAGGGCATCCTTGTCTTGTACCAGTTTTCAAACAAAATGCTTCCAGTTTGTGCCCATTCAGTATGATACTGGCTGTGGGTTTGCCATAAATAGCCCTTGTTATTTTGAGATAGGTTCCATCGATACCTAGTTGAGAATTTTTAGCATAAAGGGCTATTGAATTTTGTCAAAGGTCTTCTCTGCATCTGTTGAGATAATCATGTACTTTTTGTCTTTGGTTCTATGTGACTGATTACATTTATAGATTTGCATACATTGGACCAGCCTTGCATCCAAGGTGTGAAGCTGACTTGATAGTGATGAATAAGCTTTTTGATGCGCTGTTGGATTCGGTTTGCCAGTATTTCATTGAGGATTTTTACACCAATGTTCATCATGGATATTGGCCTGAAATTTTCTTTTTCAGTTATGTCTCTGCCAGGTTTTAGTTTCAGGATGATGCTGGGCTTATAAAATAAGTTAGCGAGGTTTCCCTCTTTTTCTATTGTTTGGAATAGTTTCAGAAGGAATGGTACCAGCTCCTTTTTGTACCTCTGGTAGAATTCAGCTGTGAAACCATCTGGTCCTGAACATTTTTTGGTTGGTAGGCTATTAATTGCTGCCTCAACTTCAGACCTTGTTATTGGTCTATTCAGGGATTCAACTTTTTCCTGGTTTAGTCTTGGGAGGGTGTATGTGTCCAGGAATTTATCCATTTCTACTAGATTTACTGATTTATTTGCATAGAGGTATTTGTAGTAATCTCTGATGGTAGTTTGTATTTCTGTGGGATCTGTAGTGATAACCCCTTTATTATTTTTTATTGCATCTATTTGATTCTTCTCTCTTTTCTTTTTTGTCAGTCTGGCTAGTGATCTATCTATTTTGTTGATCTTTTGAAAAAAACAGCTCCTTGATTTATTGATTTTTTGAAGGGTTTTTTTTGTGTGTCTCTATATCCTTCATTTCTGCTCTGACCTTAGTTATTTCTTGTCTTCTGCTAGCTTTTGAAGTTTTTTCATCTTGCTCCTCTAGTTCTTTTAATTTTGATGTTAGGGTATTGATTTTAGATCTCTCCTTGATTCTCTTATGGGCATTTAGTGCTATAAATTTCCCTCTAGACACTGCTTTAAATGTGTCCCAGAGATTCTCGTATGTTGTGTCTTCGTTCTCAATGATTTTGAAGAATGTATTTATTTCTGCATTCATTTCTTTATTTATTCAGTAGTCATTCAGGAGCAGGTTGTTCAGTTTCCATGTAGTTGTGCAGTTGTGGGTGAGTTTCTTAATCCTGAGTTCTAATTTGATTGTACTGTGGTCTAAGAGACTGTTTGTTATGATTACCGTTCTTTTACATTTGCTGAGGAGTGTTTTACTTCCTATTTTCTGGTCAATTTTAGAATAAGTGAATGTGGTGCTGAGAAGAATATATATTCTGTGGATTTAGGGTGGAGAGTTCTGTAGATGTCCATTAGTTCTTTTTTGGTCCAGATTCAGGATATCCTTGTTAATTTTCTGTCTCATTGATCTGTCTAATAGTGACAGTGGGGGGTTAAAATCTCCCACTATTATTTTGTAGGAGTCTAAGTCTCTCTGTAGGTCACTGAGAACTTGCTTTTTATATATGGGTGCTCCTGTATGGTGTGCATATATATTTAGGATAGTTAGCTATTCTTGTTACATTGATCTCTTTACCATTATGTAATGCCCTTCTTTGTCTCTTTTGATCTTTGTTGGTTTAAAGTCTGTTTCATCAGAGACTAGGATTGTAACCCCTGCTTTTTTTTTTTTTTTTGCTCTCCATATTTACTTTGATTTCATATCCTAGCTTTTCAATTAATAATAATAAATGAATATGACCAATGTAGTAGACATAAGTTAGGACTTAAAAATAAAATTTTCAGGTATTTACATTATATTATTGTATATATATAATAATTTTATAGTGTATCTATATAAAGTTAAGCATGACAGAATTTGCATTTATAGCAGAAAATCTTAGAAGTACAGAAAAATGAAAACATGAAAAATGAAGGGTACATACAAATTGAATTATTTGTTAAACTCAAATGCATTAATTCCAAATCTATCTATAGAGAAGGATTCCAGCACGTGATATACTTTTGACAAAATACCATTTTCAAATGCCTGTACCAAATGGAAAACATCAAGCTTGGAAAAATGACCTAACATAATTTAAGCCTTAACACTTGTTCAGAATTGCCACTGGGTCTACCCACCACCTGTCCTGTGATTTTCAGCAACTGGTTGTATAATAATAGAAATGGCAGTTGATATATTTCTATATATATATCTATATATATATTGTTCTAATACTTAAGAGAGAGAGATATCCCTTATATATATATTATAAATATATGTATTTATAATATATATTATATATTTGTCTTACATATATAATATATATATATATCTCCCTTAAGTATTTGAACAATGTGAAAATCAAGTAGAGAAATTTCAGATTTATGAGAAATTGGTCATGAAATTTGAACTTAAACTCTCAGTATGTTCATAGCCATTTATTGAGCACCCACAAAGACTATAGCATTCTACTAAGTGCCACGTGAAAAATAAACAAGTAGAGAAGACAAATGGCAATTCCTATGATTCAGTATAAGAAAGCATGCACTTGAAAATTCAAGATAATTTATATATAGTCTATATGAGTAAAAAGCTATTAATACACAAATTTGAACTTTACATTCTTGAAACAAGAATAATGAACACCGTACAATTTTTAGAAATAATAAACAATGAATTACAAACAATTTTTAAATAGCTTTCATTATTCTAGTATTTGAACTCCTTAAGACAGTAATTTTTATAAAGTAATTGAGGATACTGGATGTCTAGAAGTCAAATCTCAGCCCAACAATATTAATTTGTTTGCTCTTTAGCCAACCAGCATTTGAGGAAGCATCAATGAAGACATGTTTTAGTGTTGAAAGCTAAGTCCATAGTTTTGTCTAGAAAATGCAAACTGTTACAAAAACTTTTTTTTTACCAGTTTGTCACTCTCTTTCTAAATAGTGAAACATTTAATAAATTTACCACTGACAGATGTGAAGCACCACTGCTGAAACTAAAGTAGTTGTGGCTTCTGGGTAATAGAAGTTCCCTGCAGCAGACAAAGCTTTTAAAGAACACTTCTGAAATTTAAAATGAGTCTGAGCGTGAAATAAGAATTACTTCTTGAAGACCTTTAAGTCTTCCATTTAGAGGCTTTCCTAGTTTGGCATATGAAATAATTTGCTCATCCAGATAGGTTTGATGTAATGAACTCCAGTAGCCCAAATGTGTTCTCCTGCCTGGTGTGCCTCCATTATGAGGAACTCATTCAATGTTTGATCTATTTTTTATTTTCCTTGAAAATGAAAGGGGTGTGTGCTGTGTGAACATCAGCATTACTTGGAAGCTTATTAGAAATGCACAATACCACACCTCATTCTCTACCTTCTGAACTAGAGTCTCCATTTTATTAAAGTTCCCAGGTGAGATATATGCATGGTAATATTTGAAAAACACTGGGTTAGATATTTCTGTGTTCTATTGGCTCAATATTTTTACTTATTTGAGCAGAGAGAAAAGTGACTTTAATTTCAGTGTCAGTGTAAAATAGCAGCTGAAATGAGAAATGATACAGCATGCTGTGTCTTTAGAGAGGTAAATCAAGCTGACCAGGATCCCAAATGGCCCTTACCATAAATTGCCTTTTTGTTACTTGAAAACCAAAGCATGTATATTAATGTACATAGAATGTTAATATTTCGGTAGAGTTTAAAAATTGGCAAAATCTGAGTATTAAAAAAGTGCATTGTTTTTGGTTTTAAGAAATTAATGCTATTAATACAACACAAATTTAGTACATTTATAATGATTTTTTAATATATCTTGAGGACAGACGTTTTCAAAGAAGTGGGGCTTTATTCAAAAGAGTGGGTATTTTGGTGGGGATTCTGATCATGTCTAATATTATTTTTAATTTATACATAAATGAAGAAAAACAACATTAAAAAATATAACTAGCTGAAGAAATTAGAAAATAATTGAATCTGCAGCCTACTTCATTTATTAATTAAGTCTCTCCCTAAGCACTCAGAGATGGGCCAAGTTCTTTTCCTCTACTTAGTTAATGTTCTCAGTTCCATTTCTTCTATTGCTTTGGAAAATACCATATTGGCTATAATGAGCAGGAAAGAATATATGAGAATAGCCTTTTAAGTGTATATGTAATATTTTACTTAAATGTTTAAAATAAATATTATAATTCCACTTTGGAGTTTCTTTTAAGTCCTCTGCATTTGTTACTCACACAGCAGGTATTGCTCTTGCTGATTTCCAACTATCTATCTCATGTAGGAAGTAGGTCAGAAAACACCACGAATTTCTTTCCTTCTGCCAGCCAGCACATTTAAAGTACTCATTTGGGGATCCATGACCAAAAATATCATTGATAATATTAACACTAAGTGAGTGTTGTCTTAATATACATATTATTTCCTTCAAAATATACTAGTGTCATAGTGATAAGCAATATTTTCTCACATACGGCTGGGGAAGTGGTAGTGCAGATTTGTCTGAAAAAAAAAATCTAATTGGTGGTAAAAGCAGTTAGAGACATCCCAAAGTTTTGCTTGTTCTCAGGTTTTTCAGACTCCAAAGCATTTTCCCGTCAAGTTAGAAGTGAGTAGATTGAGCATAGCATGTAATCAAAGAGCAACTCGCAAAAGAAAGGCCATGACAGGACCTACAAAGCCCCTCCCCACTACTGTCTATACATAATATTCACTTAAATACATATCTCAAATCAGTCACATTACGTAAATATAATTCAATTAAATAAAATATAGAAAAAATTTTTCTAGAATAAAAGATACTTTTATGCATTATTGTCTTAGTTTTTCTTATAATTTTACCATGTGAGCATACATTCCAAATCTATAGTTTTGAATGTTTTTGCACTTATATGTATGTAATTATTTTGGAGTTCTTGGACCCTAAAAATAGTACTTGCTGGATGGATTATAGACTGTTGATTTGGATCCCACTCAAAGAATGCTGATTTGAGGTTTCACTGATGTAAAAGACCAGGTAGAATGTCCAAGTGAAAAACATAACTGTCTCAAGTATTCAATAAGATTCTTTTTAGGTGGTTGGTTCTGAAAAGCCAACAATCTCTTTCCTGATGCCAATGAGATTTACAATGTAGATCTTCCCACCTAGTCCCAGTAAACTTTACTTGGCAAGCAATCTCCAGAATTTTGTCAGATGTTTTCAGTGATTTCTGTTAGCAGAAGTGTGATAGTTCAACCAGTCAAGGCTGTTGACACAGAGGCTTCTGATTTGCAAACCAACAAAGCATCATTTATACAGTGAAAAAATTTGGACATCTAAGGATAGAGGTTATTGCACTAAATCCTGATTTAACCATTAAAGACAAACTGCAGGGGAGTTTAGGTACTGCTGGGTGTGCCCTGCAAAGGTATATTGGAGGTCTTGCTATGTGAATGCAAATTGATCATGGTTCTTAGATGCCAGTTTTATAGGAAAGGAATTGGCAAAGTTCAAGACAGTGTAGTAAATGCCTTTAGTTTGTGCAATGGATTCAGTTACAGCCCTAATATCTGAAATAACTGAGGATAATGGATCTAAATTCAAGTAGTATATGATAATTCCCTGTAAATCACCACCTGTATTTGCCATTATCACTGACCAGCCAGGGCATTTACAATGAGATTGCACTTCATTTTCCTACACATATAACTTGTAAGAATTCAAGACTATGATTTCCCTCTGACTTCATGGGATTTCACAATGTTCCTAAAGGACTGCCTGAAAGTGAATTGGGAAACAGTTGGTGGAGCTATTCATGTGTCCCATTAGCACTTTTATACATGAGTTCTTCCTGATCAAGAAAACCCTTCCTCTATTTTAATATCCCACAGAATAAGCAAGTAAGACATCAATAGCAATTATAAATTCAGCACTAGAAGCCAAAAACTGTTGAGTTGGCCTGAAGAACACAACCCACAAATCACATTCTTTTGCCTAACTGTGAAATTCACTCACATTGCATCAGTTGAACCTGGGCTCCTTCTCCCTCCACAAGACTGGAAAGATTGATGACATGGGAACCTGCATTCACTAAATTCATAAAAGCTTAAGTCTCTTTCCTTTCTGAAATTTCCCAGCATACTCATATGTGTTCATATCACTTTTAGTCCTTCTTGGGGATGGTGATAATTTGGATTCTTCCTTCCTTCCTTCTTTCCTTCCTTCCTTCCTTCCTTCCTTCCTTCCTTCCTTCCTTCCTTCCTTTTTTCTTCCTTCCTCTTAAGTCAGCTAAGGTCATTAGGAAGGAGAGAGAGATAGGGGACATGGTGAAGATTCAGATTGGTTCATTCCATTAAACAAGGTACCCAACATCGTGGCATCTGCTCACAGCTCAACTAAATAGGCTTCAAATATTTTTTTTTGTATGTGTAACCAAAGCTCTCAATCATCTGGTAAGGCTGTCATTACTTACATCATTTATTTTAGCTTTGGGACCCCATTTACTAAGTAGCCTTAGGTGCATGCTTTGAGGCCAGAGCCATGGATTTGAGCCACTTAGCTGACTTGGGCTTAATTAAAGCAGTGGTAACTATTTTTTAGTCCTCCTTAATGAGGGGCATTCACTTTTCCATTCTCAAGGTCACATCTCTTAGGCTCTCATCCATTTTTAAAATAAGGGGGCCAGTGGAGTTTTCTTAGAATAGAGCTCACCACATGCTTTGTCTAAAATTCTTTATATTGCTTTCTCATTCTCCAGTGGGCAAGTTTTATTAGCATTATAAACCAAACCCAGGGCAGTAAGAGCCTGAAATCTCAGCAATTCCTTTTCTAAGTTTTCTGTGAGTTTACATGCCTGAGGGAAAATTCCCTGAGAAAGGCAAAGCTCTCTTATTTCAGCTAGGATGGGACCTTCCATTGTCATCTCAAAATTTATCTAAGTTGATGTAGTAAAAGCAAGATAGGGCAGCCCATAAAAGAATACAGCTGTTGCCATTGCTTCTTAACAAGCATTGCACGGCCTCTTTTCTCATGCCCTAAGTGGACCAGCCAAAATTACAACAATGTACTTGATTTATACCCATAATGTTGATGAGTTTCCCTCCTTTCCTTCTCATTGTGTTTCCATAACTATTACCTGTAAGGAGTCATAATCTTCTACCCATCCAAGATCTATCTTAGTACAGTCTTAATTGTTGCAGTAGGGAAAGCAGAAGGCTGACTGCTAGACTGACAAGTAAGCTTACTTGCATAGAGCAGGGTTAGCACTAGCATGGCACTGTTCAGGCTACAGTAATTAAACCTACTCCCTTGAAAATGGAAACAGACAATAAAAGGAAATGATTTATTACTTGTTTGACTATATAATTTGGCCAACATACTGACTATTGAATGTCATGGGTTTTCTACATATTCTTTTAATCAGCTATGGAGGCTTCATTCTTCATTTTTAGAAAACCATTTTTTTTTCATTTTCTTATTATCATTAAAACTGTTATCTGTCACATATTTTAAAGAGCGTAAAACTTAACTAACATACCAGCTAACAGGTTAGTCTACCACAGTTTCTTGGATATGACAGAAGACCCAAGGACTATGCAAATGCCAACAGAAATAAAACCAAGTTGTATCCAGTGATGCAGTAAACTGTATTAAAAGAGAGGACCTGATAGTCTACAAAATCCCAATCTTTATCGTGAACACTAAGAAGGGCTGTTAGTTTTTCCAAAGACAGACACTAAGGCTGCAGGCAAACTTGCCCTTTGCTCTGAAGGAAGACACTATCTCTGTCTTCCAAAGCTGTTTGCTATATAAATATCCTTAAAAAGGTAATCCAAAAAAAGTTGGCATTCAGTGCCTTTGGCTTAAGGTGTGCAGAAAATCAAAAGATACATGATAATTGCCTCCTAACAATTTATTATTTCTGATAATTTGTGTTTTTTCTCACATATTTTGAAATGTTTGTTAAAATTTCTCACTTAATTTGGGTATTTGCATATTTTATTGTTATATTCTGGGAATTTACATGTTTTATGTTTGGCACTTGCATATGTTATTGCTATATTATGACAATGTATTGTGACCGTATCCTAGACATACAATTACAGTTTTAAGGTGGATAAAACAGTCCTTCTCATACCTGTGCTACTAGTTTAGTTGTAACCACTTTTCTCCCAGGAAGATTTTTTAAAAAGTACTTAAATTAAAAAAAAATATATGTAGTATTTGCAGGGCTGTCCAATCTTTTGGCTTCCTGTGCTACATTGGAAGAAAAATTATCTTGGGCCACACATAAAATACACTAACACTGATAGCTAATGAGAAAAAAAATAAATCACAAAAAATCCTCACAATGCTTTAAGAAAGTTTACACATTTGTGTTGGGCCACATTCAAAGCCATCCTGGTCCACATGCAGCCCCTGTGCCACAGATAGGACAAGTTTATAGTATATACTTCTAGAAGCTATTATGCTTTACATATTTTTATGGGTGATAATATGTAAAGCATATTGTAAATAATTCTGTATGTATTACATATATATAGAAACTAACATTCAGAAAGACAGCATAATATATATGTTATCCCATAGCAATATTTGAGTTTTAATTTATTCTCAAATTGTTATTCTCAAACTTTGCTTTGTAGGAAAATTTCTTCAGGAAATAAATCATTTGTCTGTTGTTCATAGCAAATCTTGGTTTTGATGATTATTTTTCTATCTGTTAAATATCAACATTTCTTTACATTGGATCTTGACTACAACAATAGGTTTTTACGGCTTTTTTATAACAAGTTTTGAAGAAAATTTTTGTCATTCTAATATAAGATCCTTGAAATAAATTATCAAACAACTCTAAGCCTCAGTTTCCTCAGATATTAATTTAGAATACATGTCATGAGGATTCCTAAGATTCTTATATACATGTTTGAATGACATCGTTTAATATGCGATACATACTATACATTCAGTCAACAGTAGTTTACTACAATATATAAATCTCTATATCAAAAAAAAAATAGAGTCCAGTATCTCCATTTAAAAAGCATTGACAAAAGTTGGTTAAATAAAAACTTTATTTTCCAGAACACAAGGTCACTTCAAGAGAGTTTGTTTGAGGCTATTAATATGTTTTAAAACTGAATGACATCTTTCGGTTTCATACCTGAGTTTCTAACACATCTGTGTATATCACACTAAGTATAATGGTTAACACATATTTTAACTTCCTGTAGTAGGGGTATGGGGGCAAATGCATCTGAAATACATGTCATGCAAAAACTATAGGTATTTATAAGTTTAATGGTCCCTCCAAAATGAGATATTCATTATTTTAATATGTGTATGCATTTTTAAGTTATTAATTTATTTAAGAAATTGCTAGGTAGACTTGCCCCACCTCAGCCATTATATAGAAAAATAATAAAATTAATTAATGTAGTCATTATGTTCTTATTCATAATGTGCATTATAAGTGTCTAGTTGTAAAAATGCAATAAAATATTTCTTTGCAGGTAATTATTATAAGTGTGTCTATTCTTTTCAGTTGCTTTCTCAGGCCTGCCAGCAACAATGTGTTTTAAAGTCTGCAAACATACAGAAATAAATATCAGGGCTCTGGAAGCCAGTTATTTGTCTGCACTTTATGCTAAACAGATGATCATTCATTGGGGTACATCTGAAGCAATATCTGAAAATTTCACATAATTTTCAGTTAAATACATTTGTTTCCAAATTTTAACAAGTATAAACATTAGACATTATAATTTTGGAACATGTAAGTGAACGTTTCTGCCAACCAATTTCAATCAAATATAGCTTTTCTTGCAATTTTTTCTCTAGTGCCAGTTGAAAATGCATATGCTCTACCATCTCCATTAAATTCTCTTATTCATTAGAACATGAGATATTGAAGCCAACCATTTTATCATCATAATAACTTGTGTTTGCATGGATCTTTTTATGTTTAAAACATGCTGCAGTTCTCAAAAATTTTCACATTATACCTTAGAGCAGGGTTTTAATAATTTTAATAATCAGTAATTTAATTCTTGGGAAAGTAGACTGACAATGACAATTTCAAAATAGAAGTGAAGTAGAAACAATAGGTAATTATAATGGATCTTTCCTTAGCTCAGAAAAAATATACCTATATCTGGATTTATAGGACTGCCACAGAAAGTGTATGAAATAAAAACAAAAATTTAAAGATTAAAAATGAACATCAGAAGCATTTTCAGAAATTATTTTTATGTAATTTAATTGCTTTCTACATTTATTCTGAAAAAATCATTAAGTTAAATGGTTATCCCAATATGATACTGCTATAATTTAATTTTATTATTTATTTAGTTAATTTAAAAATGTTACTCATCTGTAGACTACTTGTGTTAAGTCACACGAACATTGTAATTTTATTTCTGTTTGTCAAAATATTTGAATTAAAATATAATCAACAGAATGTTTGCTAAACAGTTTTAAAATTTCCAGTTCATTTATAATAAGAATGTAAACATTTTTGATTTACTCTAATCTACTGGAGAATCTTAAATATAAAACATCTATAGATTATAAAATTTTTCAAGGAAGTAAAGAATTTCTTCATTTTGTATAGCATGTGATATGTGATACATAATATTGTGTCTGCTAATAGAGGCTCACAGACACATACTAATTAAACCTTGACGGATATTATAGGCACAATTCAAAATTAAGTTAATCATCATAGCATAAATAATATCAGAAATTAGATTTAAGCTATTCTGGGTTGATATGATATCCCTAGGAAAGCAACATTTATAATTGCTCATTTTTTATTTTATTTTTAACTTTTAAGTTCAGGGGTTATTGCGCAAGATGTGCAGGTGTGTTAAATAGGTAAATGTGCATTATGGGGGTTTGCTGCACAGATTATTTTATCATCCTGATATTTAGACTGGTATCCATTCTTGAAAAAATTGTTCCTGTTATTGTTAAATTGTTTGAGAAGTTGGTTAGCATGCCTGGCTAGAAAATATTTTTAATGGTAGTAGAATTGTGGTCTTAGGAAAAATATTTAGAATGTTTTGACATTATAATGATAAAACTTTTAGTGGCAATCTGAGGAAATCTAATAAATGGAAGGGCTACCTATCAAAGTGGCTTAATGCACTGCAGGTAACCAGGACCTTTCATGATGTGACCTGTGAGGGTATTGTGTGTAATTATAGGGTAGAGAGGCAGATCTTCTGACCAGGAGTTTATATGAAACTTTTGAAAGTCTAGGGAAATATTACAACTCATTTGAATCGATCAGCACCTTCATATGTGGCCAGACAATTGGTTTATTTTATTCCTATCTAATCACCAAGAAAATCTATCAGAAATGTCTTATTCCTCTTCTCACAAAAGTTTACACAGTAAATTTTAAGTATTATATTTCCAGGGATCTGGAAAGGATCATTAGCATATCACAAATGAGGGAAATAAGGTTTGGAGACGTAATGTGATGTAATTACTTAATCACTGAATTTCTGTAGTTTGTTGTTATTTCTACAGAGGCCTATAGTCTAGTACTTCTACATTTGAAGAAGTGAAAGTGGTGAATAAGGGGTAGTTAGTGAAAGGATAAGATGATAAAACAGCTTGACTAGTTTCCCTTAATCCTTTGAGATAAATATTGAACTATTTCTTTTCTTTCTTTATTCAACACCATCTCTATCTCACTTTAATTAATCCCTCAGCCATAGGATACCACCTGGGTAATGGTTTCTCTTAATAATATCACAGTAAATATCTTTAAATTTTCACTTCATTTTGATTATTAAATTATCCTGATAGTTTTGGTTTTCAAGATTTGTGCAATGCAATATAAAGCATAAGTTCCATATTAGAGTCAAAGCTGCTAGTGTAAGTTGGATGAGTGTCTCATGTGTCTGAGAGAATAAGGGGCATTCAGGGACAGGTGTAGCTCTTCCAAACTCACCTCTCTTTTCTACTGACTTGTTTTCTTGGTGAAAGGCTGGAAAGAAGGAGAAGAAATTAAACGGATTATATTTATTTGCATTAGTATTTGAGTGTGTATCATTTGGCCATCACCTGTTTTTGCCAGTAATAAAAATCATGGAAAGACAGAAGTTAGTAAGTTGCTTCCCATCCCACTCCCTTTATGATCATCAAAACTGATCTAAGTCATTGCATTTGATCTTTCTGTCGAAAAACATAGGCCAAAGCAGACCTCGCTGACTTAAGCTCAGCCACCTGTCCCAAACATCGGTGGACATGGAGAAGAGTGAACTTACTCATTTTGGCATCTAGAAAAGGGGGCTGGTGGCATGTTCTTAATATGCTTGGAATGGTGAATCATACACTGGTAGTCCCAGCAAATATATGAGCACCAGTCCGATATATCCTTTACAATTCTAACTAGGCAAGGGTAAAATCCATTTTCTGCAGCCTTTCAGAAACAGATATTTGAGAGTTTTCCCTACCTAATCTCAGCCTAACCATACCATCTTTCCTCAGTCCTTTGTAGCTCACCCTGATCCCATTCCAACTTAGTATCATAAGTGCAAGTCATTAAGCCAATGGCCAAGTAGATATCCTACAAGGGAAGTAAATAATTAGCCCTGCCTCATAGACACCCACAGAAATTGGAAGCAATTCACCAGTGACCACCTAATGATGTATTGGTAATGAGAATCAGTCAATAACCCTTTCTTGAGGGAAAAGAGAAATGGGATAACTTATCTCTATGATCTTCCTTCCTTAAAAGACTACCAATGTCCCTATATCCCAACTGTTGTTCTCTAAAATTGGAAAAGGCAGGTGGGATAGAAATGCAATCACACTCCTGCTAAAATAGTGCTTCTCATCAGGCTCTGATCTCACAGCTTGCTGTTCTCTGAACTTAAAATGTAGGATACTGATCCTTTTTTTTCCTCAGTTTTCAGCTATACTAGTCTTAGTCAAGTCTATAAAAGCTAGTCATCTATTCAGCATAGCATCTTATTCTATCATGTTCCAAAAAATATAATGCATTCTGTCATTAGAATTCTAAGATATTGTTAAGGTAAATTTTGCATCTTCTTTATGAATTGAGGCCAGGCTGGGTGAAGAGCCTTGGATAGGAATAAGAAATATTATGCTTGCCCTTTTTTTCTTTTGTAAACTCTTCAAACTTCATTGATGAATAATCTCTTTCATCATGTTTAAACTTTGCCTTATGTTTACTATAAAGCAATCTTTCCTGTGAGGAATTATTTTGTGAAAAGCTGGGAAAGAATTGTCAGAGTTTTCTCAAGATTTAGTGTTAGTGTGTAAAGACTCATTGCAATACTTGTTATAAAGATATTCAAGAAACTATTCAAAGGAGTCTGCTTCAGTGAGACTAAGGAAGAGAAGAACAAGATGCATACAAGAATCTATTTTAAAAAATCGTCTTCATGATTTATAACCATAATTTTAAAAACAAGGTTTTGCTATGTCTTCATAAATTTTAACATAGTTTATAGTATAACTGAAAGTTTCAGCCTCAGAAAATGTAATGATCTTTCTATGATTATATTGATATAGTTTAGTTGTTTCATTCACTCTAAATCTCATGTTCAAATGTGATCCCCCATGTTGGAGGTGGGGCTTGATGGGAGGTGTTTGGATTGTGGTGATATAGGGTAAAAACATTTGATAGCAATAACTTACATCTGATAGCATACTCTTAGAGTAACACTGTGTGGCAGAAACATCAGAGTATGTGTTCTGAGGTAGGAAATTTGGAGGTGGCCAATATGGAAATTTGTTCCTTGTGTACAAGAAACATTTGAGCCCCTGTCCCATCTCTTGGAACACAGTCAATAAAGAATATTGGGGCAGTGAGTTTTGCATTGGATAGAGGTTGCCAGGTGGATATCGTTACCAGCCCACTGACACTGAATGGTAGGAAGGTGGATATCTTGTTTGGAGCACAGCCACTGGATCATTTTACTAGTCTAGCCTGCCACCACTGGACTCTCTCCCCTGCAATTCCATAAAAAAACCTCATAGCTCATCCATCAAAAAGTGGGCAAATGATATAAACAGACACTTCTCAAAAGAGCCCCCCTTCCAGGGGAGTGAATGGTTCTGTCTTGCTGGGGTTCCAGGTGTCACTAGGGTATGAAAAAAAAAAAAACAAACTCCTCCAGCTACCTTGGTGTCTCCTCAAATAGCTGCCTAGTATCATGCTTGAAACCAGGGCCCAGGTGGTGTAGGCACACGAGAGAATCCCCTAGTCTGCAGATTGCAAAAATCGTGGGAAATGCGTAGTATCTAGGCCGGATAACGCAGTCTCTCAAGGCTTCTTTTGGCTGGGAAAGGGAGGCCCCCTGCTCCTTGTGCTTTCTGGGTGAGGTGACAACCACCCTGCTCCTGCTAGTCCTCCGTGGGCTGCACCTACTGCTTAAGTAGTCCCAATGAGATAAACAGGATACCTCAGTTGGAAATGCAGAAATTGTATGCCTTCCAATCGCACCTACTTTTCAATCTTCAGTTAGTGTTCAATTGTGGAGACAAGCTCTGGGTTCTAGAAATCCATAATAGGTAGGGTACAGATTTTAGTAGAAATTTTCTCTTCCTGAAGATGGAAATCGATTTGTTTTATATTCTGAGTTCACATAGGGTTGGGGAAAAACCGGCCAGAAAATAATTTTGCTTCATTCATGTATGTGTCTTTCCTTTCTTTTGTTGTGTAGCATGGCATATTACAAAGTTATTTCCACTTTAGAATGCAGGAAACAGCAGGAAGCAGAATAATCAAGTTAGAGTCAAGACATTAAGTCAGATCTCTAAGCTAAACTAGAAAGATGGCATAATATCCTGACTTTAACACAGTGGTGGTACTTGCATATTTTTTAAGACGTGAGATTTCTAGGAACATTCTTAAATATTTGAGAGGTTTTAATTCACATTTTAGGATGTCCATAAGGATAATTCCCCATATTCTTTTATTTTTTCCTTTTAATTGAATAAATCACAATGCCTTTCTAATATTTTCCAGCTATTTTACTCTACAATATAAAATATAAAATATGAAACCTTTGTTTTTTTACCATTGGACCAGACAATTCTCAAATGATGGACATTTTTCTTAATCCTTCATGAGTCATTTAGTTTAACAGAAATAATTTAATTTGTTCTTATTTTTCACCAAAGATTTGTTTAGTAGTTAAGCTTGCAAAGTTCACCAATGCAAGCTGAATGTGATCTGAAGAGTCAAGTGATTCTCAATTTAGGGCAATTTGTTCTCAAATAATACAAACAGAGCATCTCATGTATAAGTGGATACAAAAAAAATGACCTCAGATGGTGAAAAACATTTCATTTTTCAGAAACTGACAAAAGAAACCTCCAATGCACACTGGCAATGAATTCCATAGGTAGATGGAACAAAACTACACTGAACACTATTGTGAATATAGTGTGAAAAATAGATTCACCACACAGAGTTGTGATATGTCAATGAAAGAAATGTCCTCTAAAACATTATTGTACAAAGCATGATTCACAGACCAGAAATATAGGTATCAGTTGGGAGGGTGTTAGAAATTCAGAATTTTATGCCTAACGTGAAACCTACTGCATCAGAATCTGGATTTTATTAATGTTCAATCTTCTCCTTTAAAAAAAAAAAAACCACATTCCAGTATATGTGATTTCATTCATAGTTTAGATGAAACTCTTAGTGCACCTAATTAGCCAGAGATTCTTTTCCAGCAATTTGGAAATGAATATTGGTTTTGAGTCTCCTATAAGAAGCCAAAGCTTCATATTATCAATTTCTATAACCGATTAATTTCTATAATTTTTATAGAAAATCTTCTACAAAAATTGATGTTTAATGTTTGTAGAAATGTTACACAGTACATATGTATACATTGTTATATTCAGTTTATGATACATATTATCAAAGATAGTGCCAATAATAAATATGACCGTTTTAAGTTACATTCCAATACTTTCTGACTGACAGAAAAATAATGAATGAAATACATTGATGAAAGTTAGACTCGGTCTATCTATGATCAGTGAGTATAGCAAAGTTTCAAAAGTGGAAACAAATACAATGAACAATAGCCAGGAAGAAAAATAAGAAAATGATCCTAAAGACATTGGTATGCATTGCAATAGCTTTTTTGAAAGAGTGGTCTAGAAACCAGTGCATCAGAGTTATTTTAGTTAACTGTGATAGATAGAAAGATTCCATCTTCACCACTATGCCTACTGAAGCATTCTTTGGGTGTACAGTCCCTGAATTCTGCATTTTACTTCCCCTGGCGATTTATATGCATATTAAATTTTGTAATCATTAATTCAATTTAAATAAAATATAGATTCATACAATCTATATTGTATATTATATTATGGTAAACTTAACCTATATCCCCTTCATTAATTGTTGATTGCAAAAGGATTAATATTCTCAGGCAATTAATGATTCAAATATGTCTGTAAAAATTCTTAAAATACCACTTCAACAGACACTATAAGAGACTATCTAGTGACATTTTCCCTTTACATAAATTCTGGTTCTTTCTACTGTTTTCACTTTATGAACTTTATGAGAATATACTGTTCTGTGAGTTCCTACCAGAAGAGAGTAAATTGCCTGTGTTCTTTCCTCTTTGTAGTAGCTACTGTTTCACAACTGTTCCTTCAGTTTGGGTGAACACTGCAGGAAAGTTTCAGGGATGCGATACTCCTCTTAGACCAAAGAGGTTTTAGAACTGCCACTTAAAAGGAGGAGAATAAACCTATGGAAACTTGGTTTTAGTTGCAACATTTTTGTCAATTAATGTAACATTGAGGAATATCATTTAACTCCTCTGAGCCCAATTTGAAACATAAAACAGCTAGACTAGAATATTCTTAATGTTCCTTCCATTTCTAGAAGTCTATAATTCCAAACAAATTATATTTAAACCTTAATTTTAACAAATATTATTTTAAAGAAACTAATAACAGTAACTCAATAGGAATTATTTCCTACAGTTTATAAACAACTCACTACAGAATACTCTTTTATGACAATTTATATTAAAAATTGATGATACAGACTTATACAGGTAACTCTCTTTGAGCAACATATTCACATCCAATTAATTCTTTGGCTACATCACTAGTGAAAGTTTTTCTGCAATCAGAAATGTCAGATTCTCCCAATAGCAACAGCTGCCGTTTATAGGGAGCACAGATTTGCAACCTCACAGCTATACACCCCTGAGATGTGGATTGTGTTTCTTTATATTTTAATGGTTATGTGTCCATTCAAGTTACATATCCCTCCAATAATCTGGATCTATAGTTATTCTAAGTATAAAATTTTAGCAAACTCCTTTCTGAATTCTTTAATTTTAGTTTTCCAAGTGTTTTGCAAAATATGGTCAGTGGTCAGACACAGTTGAGTTGGAGTCACTGTAATTATAATTGACAATAAATGAGGCTAGAATATGTTAGCCTCACTATTGAGTCCATTCACTACATATCTTGTAATAAATCATATTTCAATGTTACAGTTGATAGGGAAAGTGTTTAGAACACAAAAACGTGTTTTCCTTGAAGCCCTACAGAATGTGACCTCCTGGACTTCTTTTGTCTCATCTCTTACCATAGTCCCCATTGTACATCTGCCCAACCACCACTAACTCCTTGTTTTTCCTTCAAAAATGCAGCACTTGTTCTGCCTTAGTCATACTTTCACAGCTTCCATTGTCTGTAATGCTATTCTCCCAGATTATCTAACTGGCTATTTAAGACACCACGTATGCAGTGAAAAGGGAACACTTCCACACTGCTGTTAGGAATGTAAACTAGTAAAACAACTATGGAAAACAGTGTGGGAATTCCTTAAAGAACCAAAAGTAGAACTAGCATTTGATCCAGCAATCCTGCTACTGGGTATAAATTGTGATATATATATCACATTGTGTGTGTGTGTGTGTGTGTGTGTGTGTGTGTGTGTGTGTGTGTGTGTGGAATAGTACTCAGCCATAAAAATTAATGAATTGATGGCATTCACAGCAACCTGGTTGAAATTGGAGACTATTATTCTAAGTGAAGTGACTCAGGAATGGAAAACCTAAAATCATATGTTTTCATTCATATGTGGGAGTTAAGCTTTGAGCAGGCAAAGGCATAAGAATCATACAATGAATTTTGGGGACTTGGAGGGAAAGGGTAGGATAAAAGACTACAGATTGGGGTCAGTGTATACTGCTTGGGTAATGGGTGTACCAAAATCTCACAAATCACTACTAAAGAACTTACAACTTACTCATGTAACCAAATACCACCTGTTCCTCAAAAACCTACAGAAGTAAAAAAATTTAAAAAGAAGACACCAGTATGATTTGAATTTGCGTTTCTGCCCAAATCTTGTGTTGAATTTTAATCCCCAATGTTGGAGGAGGGGCTTGGTATGAGGTGATTGGTAAAAGGGGTGGATTTTTCCCTTACTGTATTTATGATAGTGAATTATCATGAAATCAGTTGTTTAAGTGTTTGTAGGACTTCCCTTTTCTCTCTCTTACTCCTTCTCTGACTATGTAAGACATGCCTGCTTCCCCTTCACCTTCCCCTATAATTGTACGTTTTCTGAGGTCTCCCAAGCTGTGCCTCCTGTGTAGCCTGCAGAACTGTGAGTGAACTAAACCTCTGTTGAATATATATATATATATATATATATATATATATATATATAATATATATAGTATTCTACTAAGCAAGAGCATCTTTATTAATGCTTTCATTCATTTATTTTTATTATCGTATATGGTGTTCCCGTTTGAATAATTTATATCATAATTAACCATTTTTATAGTCAAATCATCCCAGATTTGGCAATGAGATTTTCTTCAGTTTGGCTCCTATGTTTTTGTGAAATGTCCTCATCACTTTCTAATACAGCCGTATTCTCTGGTATGACAGGATCCTCCTTGTTAATCTCAAACCTATCCTTCTCTTGTTTCTGAGAGTCATTCCTCAAAGGTGTTTTTGTACCTTTTAGTGATCTATCAGCTAAGATTCAGTCTAAATATGAAGACACATAGTTCCAAAATATGTTTATACACTGATATCTTCAATGCTAACTCATTGTCTTTGGTTTTATCTTACCATTTCATTTTCATACTGATAACTCCTTTTTCACAGTGAGAACCTTTAGACAAATATACTTCACTTTCAACATCAATATATTTCCTCAATATTATACTCATAATAGTTTAAAAATTGCTTGGCTTATACTACAATTAAGAAGAAATCTATTAAAAATAATTAAAGGTTTGTTTTCTTTTCTCCTATGCTCCCTTCCCTGTCAATCCCTCCAGTATTGGTATTTATTTGAAATATTATTGTAATTGATTGGTTTTATTTTATTTTGAGTTTTCTTCTATCCTTTCCTAATGATTTAGTTTTATTTTTTGAATATTTAGAACATTAATGTGCTTCCAAAGGCAAAGTTACACAGTTATGCTCAGAAATATGTCACTCTGTCAAACTTTTCTTCTATCCTAATTCATCACTCAATTTTTTAGGTTAGTAAATTTATTGTTTTTTGTTTTACTTTAATTATTTTGGTCAACCTGCCATGTAACTTAAACAATTGTATAAGAAACATAAAAACAATCCCATTAAAAAGTGGGAAAAGGACATGAACAGTCACTTGTCAAAAGAAGATGTACATGAGGCCAACATATAAAAGAAAGCTCAACATCACTAATCATTAGAGAAATGCAAATCAAAACCACAATGAGATATCATCTCATGCCAGTCAGAATGACTATTATAAAAAAGTCAAAAAACAACAGATGCTGGTGAGGTTGCAGAGAAAAAGATATGCTTTTACACTCATAGTGGGTGTATAAATTAGTTTAATCATTGTGGAAAACAGTGTGATGATACCTCAAGTTATAGTGATAGAAATACTATTTTACCCAGCAACCTCTTTACTGGGTATACACCCAAAGAAATACAAATCATTATATTATAAAGATACATGAATGCCTATGTTCATTGCAGTCCTGTTCACAGTAGTGAAGACCTAGAATCAACCTAAATGCCCATCAATGTTTGACAGGATAAAGAAAATGTGGTACATTTTCAGATATGTGGTACATATATCAACATGTGGTACATATTGATGTTGAAATGAAGTATATTGAACATAAAGCTTCGCACTGTGAGGGAGAAAGAAGATATCAATATGAAAATCAAAATGGTAAGATAAAACCAATGACAGTGAATCATAATTGAATGGAATACAATGTAGCCATAAAAAGAAACAAGATCATGTTCTTTGCAGGGACGCACATGGAGTTGGAAGCCATTATTCTCAGCAAACTAGCACAGAAACAGAAAATCAAACACCACGTTTTCACTTATAAGTGGGAGCTGAATGATTAAAAACGCATTGATACATTTGGGGTCTGTTGAAGGACATTGGGGGGCTGGAGAGCATCAGTAAGAATAGCTAATGGATGCTGAGCTTAATATGTAGGTGATGGGAAGAGCTGTTCAGCAAAACACCATGATACATGTTTACCTATGTGACAAACTTGCACATTTTGCACATGTACCCCTGAACTTAATATAAAAGTTAGAGACAGCAAAAAGAGCAAGTTACACCAGGAAGCCCAACATGTCCCCACAGTTGCCTTTACACTCTCTCTCTCGCTCTCTCTCTGACACTGGTGTCTGTAGACATAGGTTCATGCATTGTTTGGAGGACTGACTTGCAACTGGCCTTGGAGAAGCAACAGTTAAGCCTCATAAATGTGTCCCATTCTTTCCCTTCGTGCCTGCCTTTTGCCAAACGCTGAATGTAGCAGTCTTCCCTAAAGTTAGCTACACTGGCAACCTGTTCCAAAAGCAACTTAAGAAATTGTTTAAAATGCCTGTTTCTAGACTCCATTAAGCAATTAGAATCTCTTGGAGTTGGACATAAAATCTGCACTTTTTAAAGTTTCTCAAGAGTATATTGACATTGAGAAACCCTACAAGAGACCACAACAAAATATTTTTCATTAGGGATATAATCACATTTTACTTTATAGCAATGTATGATGGTGAATATTTCCCTGCAGTTTCACCAACAAAGTCTGTTTGAATTTTTGCCAATATTTGACAATTGTATCTAATTGTATCTAATTGCTATTTTAAAGAATTTCTCTTACTCTGTTGAAATTGAAAATGTTCCTATGTTTAGGAGCCAATTTTATACATCTGCATTGTCTGTGTGTATCAGTCCATTCTCATGCCACTATGAAGTAGTTACGGGGATTGGATAAATTATAAAGAAAAGAGGTTTAATTGACTCACATGTCCACATGACTGGGGAGGCCTTAGAAAACTTACAATCATAGTGGAAGGCACCTCTTTACCCGGTGGTAAGAGAGAGAATGAGTGCTAGCAGGGGAAATGTCAGTTGCTTGTAAAACCATCAGACCTCATGAGACTCACTCATTATCATGAGAACTCCATGGAGGAAACTGCCCTCATGATTTCATTATCTCAATCTGGTCCTGCTCTTGGCATGTAGGGACTATGGGGACTACAATTCAATATGTGATTTGGATGGGAATAACCATATCATTTTGATCCAACTCCCAAATCTCATGCCTTCACATTTCAAAACATAATCATGCTCTTCCAACAGTCCCTGGAAGTCTAAACTAACTCATTCCAGCATTAATCCAAATATCCATGTGCAAAAGTGCCAAGTCTCATCTGAGACAAGGCAAGTCTCTTTCCCCTATGAGCTTGTAAAATCGAAAACAAGTTAGTTATTTCCTAGATACAACAGAGGTACTGGCATTGGGTAAATACACCCATTCTAAATGGGAAAAATTTACCAAAACAAAGGAGCTACAGGCCCCACACCGGTCCAAAATCTAATAAGGCAGACATTAAACCTTAAAGTTCCAAAATGTTCTGCTTTGACTACATGTCTCACATCCACGTCACACTGATACAAGAGGTGGGCTCCCATAGTCTTTGGTAGCTCTGCCTCTGTGGCTTTGTAGGGTAAAGCTCCCCTCCTGGCTGCTTTCATGAGCTGGCATTGAGTGTCTGCAGCTTTTCTAGGTGCATGGTGCAAACTGTCAGTGGATCTATTATTCTGGGGTGTGGAGGACAGTGGCCCTCTTCTCACAGCTCTACTAGGGAGTACCCTCATGGTGACTCTGTGAGGGAGCTCCAATCCTGTATTTCCCTTCTACACTGCCCCCCCAAAAATTGTTGTAATTTCTTTGCTTACATTTTGGAAAAATTGGTTTTGAAGATACCTATTCCCAACAGAGATCTTAATAACAATTTATTTTTTAATCTATATTACCATTCAGATTTCTTATTTCTTCTTGTCAACATTTTGGTAAATTGTGTTTCTTAAATAAATATTACAATGTGGCTATTAACATTTTTATGATAGTTAATTGGTCATTTTACTCTTGGGACTTCTACAGATTTGCTCTAAAATGAATAATTATGGCTCTCAACTAGCCTAACTCTTTCTGTATAAGAATTGAATTTTTGTATTTTTGTACAGGTTTCAGTTGCAACTTCTTGCCTGTGGTGTGCAGTCTTCATCTTCCATACTTGTATGTGTGGTAAACCTCTTTGGTTAATTTCCTCCTTTCTCCTCCTCGTGGTTGCTTTAGCTTTAGTTCAGCATTCTGGTGTTTAGTGCTTTCTTTGTTACTGACACTGAGTCTTCTATTTTTCTTGTAATCTGAGAACATTATTATAAACATTGTGCATATTACCAACTATTTTCAGCTTTTTGAAAAAGACTCATTTTGTTATTTTTATATAAAGTATTTGTATGCCATTGTATATACCTTTATGCAAATGATACATTTATATACACATTAAAATGGAGAATGATACACAAAAAACTTAATAGTATGAATTTGTAAGTAAATATGAAGATTAGTATATTATTTGATATATACTTGATATTATTTGATATACTTATTTGATATTACACTTCTACATTATTTAAATTGCTTTATAAACAGATGCACTTATTAACATTATAATATATCAAATTAATTTTTAATTATTTAAAGTGTTAAATTTACTCAAACAAAATAAAAAATTAATACTATAAATTTTAAATACAATTAATACCGGAATACAATTTTATATGACTAAATTATAAACACATTGAAGATGAAATTTGTGAACACTCCAACTTGAAGAAAATATTTTAATCATGTTTTATAAAATAATGATAATAGAAAAGGAATATAAAGATAAATTATAGTGCATTAGAAATTATGATTCACAGCATTTCAGAAATTATCACAGAGATTAGAAAAGGACAGGGCTATGGTTATTTGTCCCTCTCCCTTTTAATTAGCACAGCCCAATCTAATCCTTTTCTTTCTAGACTTATATTCCACTTGAAGAATATAATAATATAATCTACAAGATTGTAGCTAAACTGGAAAAACATTTACTTGAACATTGTTAGAATATATGATTTTTCTCCTTGAATTTATGCTTCAATTCCACTTGTCCACAGGATCTGTCCTAACATGACACCTATTCTTGAAAATCTATCTTCTCATATTTTCTGAAACAAAACTATGGATATACTTAAATATTTCATGTATTTTATATTGTGGAGCTCATAAATATAATTTTTAATTTTTTATGTAAGTTTAGTAATCATAAGTTGACAATTGATCAAAATAGAAGTACAACAAATGTAGATAGCTTATAAATGTCTATATTTTGTATTGGAAGTTCCTCATTTAATGATACAGATATAGTATTTTTTTTCTCATGGCTTATATGTTGGAATGACAATTCTAAGTGTTATAATGTGGAAGCACTGAAAAACTTTTCACATAAATAAACTATATTTAAACAAAGTAACGTTTCACAGCAAAGTGTCACAATATTTTAAACTTCTGATTTATATTTGAAAAATCACAAGGTGATTAGTCATCAGAAATCATTTTAACAATCCATCAACTGACAACTAGATTAAATCTTCTTCAATTATATTGGAAACAATGCACTAAAAAAATCCTCTCCTGCATATTGATTTGTTTAATGTCACGGAACAGTCATTAAAGTAAAATTTCACTAAACAAACATTAAAGTAAAATTAAACACCAGGATTTAGACTTGTCTTTTTATTGCATTACAGTGGTGCTTAAAGTGAGAGACAGTGATAATAGAAGCGCACCATTTACATATACGTGTGTGTGTGTGTGTGTGTGTGTGTGTGTGAGCATGTATGAGAATCTTTAAAAGGTAGATCCATGCTTTTCAGCATCATAAAAATTCACTATTAGAGTGACTCTAATTCATTGATTACTCTTACTATTCAGAAAGAGATTTTGTTTGTTTGCTTTTGTTTTCTCATGAATACATATTTTCCTTCTATAATTCTAATTAGGTTTTAGAGTTTTTGTGTATGAATTCCCCATCTACCCTGTACATGCATACACACATACACATCCCTCTATCACATCCAGTTCAAAACAATATTTTGTAATTCAGAAGACTTTCCCTTTTATGTGGTGGTTTAGCCCATTATTTCTAAGATTTTTATGATCAGCCATTTCTGTTTCAGAGTTGCCACAGTTATGAGAACAGAGTTTTCTCCTAGGAGTTTACTGTTAATACTTGCTTTTCTTAAGTGCTGAAAACACCTTTATGCATAAAGTTTCAGTTCAAATTTATAACTGGGTACATTAAAACTAAAAGCAATATTGTTATTGAGAATAATTTTATTTTATTCTTCGCATCAAAGATGGAATTCTGTTATACATAATTATGCATTTGTGTCTAAATGCATATCTGGGATATATATCTGGGATGTATGATATTCCCAGATATATATCTCAGATATATTTGGGATATAAATGAATAACAGATATAAATGAAACACTTCATGACTCAAATATTTTAAATTACATATGAGAAAATAAATGAAAGAAAAACACATTGCAAAATGAAATCTACTATAGCTCCTTATGAGTGAGAAATAGTTAAATTATTTGTAAAAATAACTGCAATTATCCTTGTACCTTCATTTGCAGTTTCTCCCATGAAAAAGTGTTGCCTAATTCTGAATTCTTTGAATTGGGCTTCAGCCTTCTCTTTTAGAATATAGTAACTACCATATGAGTAAGACGAGGGTAGCCTGTTGGAGAACAAAAGAGTTGTAAATGATAAAGTGATTTTAGGCATTGTAGAGAACCCCAAATAACCTAGCAGCTGACTACCGATGTATAATAGACCGGTTGAAGTCAGACAGGCAAAACTGAGCTGAACACAAATTGCCAAACTATGTCATAGTAGGATTAATAAATGTTTGTTGTTTTAATACAGTGTTTTCGCCGAGCTTATTATGTAGTATTATCAATGGCAATAGATACCTGAAAGAGAGGAGACTGATTATTCCACTGACCTGTTTCAACACATAGACCTTGCTAAACAGAGGTCAGAAAGAAAAAAGTTCACACACACTATTACTATGCATGTAGAAGAACTAAATATGACCTTTTCTGGCAAAGAATAATTTCACACAATAAAAAAGTTAATTTAAATTAATCATTTAATTAATAAATTGAATTAAAGCTAATTAATTCAATATAATGAACAGGTTTTTTAAAGATATAGAAGCTGTATAAAAATTACAATAAATGACAAGAAATAAAGTGTAATAAACTCTAAAGAAGGAGAAAAAACAGATGCATATACTAAGACAAATAAGCAGGAAACATTCTGGAAGAAGACCATAAAAACACTTTACACAACAGTAATTTTATTTCTGAAAACAGAAATTTTATATTATAAAACATATAAAAGCATACTGACAATTTATTAATAATGTTATTAAAAATGAGCTCACTAGATGGTAAATGAGGCTTTGCAAAAAAGATTGCAGTATATCATGAGTGTCTTTTAACAATGAGAAATAAAAAAGTTAAAATATATGAAACAGTGCTTCAATTAGGTATGCTTCTAACATAATAATTATAATGTTCTGAAAATTCTAGTTAATTTTATTAGACAAGATAATGATAAGGAATATAAATACTGGAAAGAAATAGATAACATGATTATTTTCAGATAATATAAAAGTATTTAGAAACACTATAGTTTCAACAAACATTCTGTAAGCAGTATACAGTTCAATAAGACATTGCACAAAAATTCATATAATAAGATTTTTAATATATTTACAAATACATACAAATTTTAAAATATGTTAAAATCTTATGACACTGTCAAGTGACTTTAGACAGACCCTCTTCTAGTTGCTTAAAACTCATAGGTCTTGTAATAGCTACTCTTAAAATTCCCAATTTTCAGGTGAATAAACTGAGGCTCATGAAATTTAAATGAGCTATCACCACATAACTATTAGTGGCTACAAGATTCCAACCCCAAGCAGATTAATTCTGGAATCTGTTCTTTAAACTTCTTCCTATACTCTCCTTTGATCCTAATTACAGGAGTACAAAATATGAAATATTAAGGCCAAACTAGTTTTCTAGGCTTCATTAAGAAAAACACAAAATTATGAAAATAAAATAAGAAACATGGAAGGCATGGATCATATCATTTTTAATTTCCCATTATATAATTAGCACAGTGCCAGGTACATGCTAAGAACTTAATAAATTATAGTGAATACATAAACTAATGTTATTTTGTATATTGGAGAGATGTTGCAAGAAAACAAACATTTCCATTTCCTGTTGGTAGGGTGTTAAGTTTGAATAACTTTTTGTAGGAAAGTGGGTGTTAATGATTATAGTTGAAAATATGTATACTTGTTGACCAGATAATTCTCTTTTACCATTTATTCTACACAAATAGTTTACAAATGTAGACATGTTTTTGGCAGCAAAGTATTGAAAACTTGATAAATGGTGCCTAAAAAATTAGGAATTTATATATTCCCAGATAATTCGACATAGGCAATATTTAATGTTGATAAATTAGTTCATAGTGCAAACAGTTTCAATATTTTCTCTCATTCTTTTTTGACATCATTAGTATATTTTATTTTTCTCTTTGTACTTGTTTCTTCATGATTTCAGTAAGCCCAACTCATCAACTCATCTGCAGATGTTAAGTCTGCATTCCAGATAGGAAGAAGGAGAATGGATAAGTAACACACCTAATGCATCTATCAGAAAGTAAAGTATCTTATTGAAAATCTGCCCAACAGATTTTATGTTAACTCTGATGTTTAGAATGAATTTGCTTTAATTGCAAGAGAAGATCGAAAAGTACTATCTGATGTTAAGTATTTATTCAATAATGTTCCCCACACTCTCATCATTGCTGAAATATATACATGCAAACCAACTAGTCATGTGCAATCAATATGATAATAAAAGAAAAAGCTAGAAAAACATCGAAATAGTTACCAATAAGGCATTAATCAATTATCCTATCACATGTACTGGAAAGGAAAGAGAGATAAGATTTGCCCCTCGTCAAGGATTTTAGATTTTGGGTGAACTGTCAAAGTGATCATATCTCTAGTTATCATGGTGGTAGAAAAGCTAAAACTAGGTGAAAATTGTAAAATATTAAAATATATAAAAGAAAATATCATATTAGTTATGTTTTAAAACATATTTTTTAGCAAAACTGAAGACATTCACATTTAAGCTCTTAAGAGTGTAAGCATTAAAATGGTTTAAGAATTTGTGTGCCAGTGTAGTCTAGGCTTTGGTGTACTACCAAAGACCTGAATGTTACTAGCTGCTAAACAGAGGATGCTGATGTAATTAATGAAGCAACAGTCAACATACTTTTTGTCTGTCTTCTTCTTCCTTATCCCCAGAACTTTTTCTTTCTTTCTTCGTTTCTGTTAGCTAAGTTTTCTAGGTTAACATGCACTCCTGTCTGCATATTTTCCTCTCCATGTTTTGATCAGCAGTATTTATCACATCAATATTTATGAACCAGACAGAACAAAGAGATATGTAACATTCTGTTGCTACTGTTTTAAAAAATTAAAGCTTTTCTTCTCTTGTATAAATATTTCAATCCATACTTAACTAGTCATAGAAAGATAGATGCCTTAGTCCACATCTCAGCAACATAAAATTGATGGTAATCTGAGTCATAGTCCATTAGATATGATTTATGTATCTCATTAAATACAGCTATAGCAGTATTTTTTTTTACTGCAAAGAACAGTTAATAGTAAACAAATTTACTTTGAAGAAATTTAGATTCTCTATAAATAACACTTCTGTGATATTTCAGCACTTCTGCTTCAGTAATGCTAATTAGCAGATCAAATCATGGTATGTATTGAGATCTCTAACAAACAACTTGTTTAGCATTCTTTGTCACAAGTTAAAGCAATGCAAATAAGTTATAAAGCAATGCATATAAGTTATACAGCAATGCAAATAAGTTGTTAAAAGCTTTTACAATCTCATTAAAATTCTGAAATCAAATAAGCCTAATTTTGAGAAAACTATAATACAAATATATTTGAAATCCAACTTTTCCATATTTTTTTACTGAAAAATATGATCCTTACTAGAGTCATACAAATAATGTTGTGGGTTTTATTATTATTATTTTTCTTTAAGTTCTTGGACATGTGGAGAATGTGCAGGTTTGTTACATAGGTATACATATGCCATGGTGGTTTGCTGCACCCATCAATCTGTCATCTACATTAGGTATTTCTCCTAATGCTATTCTACCCCTCGTCCCCCGACCCCCAGACAGGCCCCAGTGTGTGATGTTCCCCTCCCAGATATATGATATTCATTTATATCTGTTTCAGTACCAGTACCATGCTGTTTTGGTTACTGTAACCTTGTAGTATAGTTTGAAGTCAGGTAGTATGATGCTGTGATGATGGGGGTATTCTAAATATACAATCATGTCATCTGCAAACAGAGATAATTTGACTTCCTTTTTTTCTATATGAATATTATTTATTTTTTTCTCTTGCCTAATTGCCCTGGCCAGAACTTCAAATATTATGTAGAATACAAGTGGTGAGAGAGAGCATCCTTGTCTTGTGCCAGTCAAAGGGAATGCTTCCAGGTTTTGATCATGCAGTATGATATTGGCTGTGAGTTATTCATAAATAGTTGTTATAATTTTGAGATCTATTCCATCAGTATCTAGTTTATTAAGTGTTTTAGCATGAAGGAGTGTTGAATTTTATTCAAGGCCTTTTCTGCATCTATTGAGATAATCTTGTGGTTTTTATCACTAGTTCTGTTTATATGATGCATTATGTTTATTGATTTGCATGTCTTGAACCAGCCTTGTATCCCAGGGATGAAGCTGACTTGATCCTGGTGGTTAAGCTTTTTAATGTGCTGCTAGATTCGGTTTGCCTGTATTTTATTGAGGATTTTCGCATCGATGTTCATCAGGGCTATTGGTCTGAAATTTTCTTTTCTTCTTGTTTCTCTGCCAGGTTTTGCAATCAAGATGATGCGGGTCTCATAAAAGTAGTTAGGGGTGAGTCCTTCTTTTTCTATTTTTTGGAATAGTTTCAGAAGGAATGGTAGCAGCTTCTCTGTATACATCCAGTATAATTTGGCTCTTAATCTGTCTGGTCCTGAGCTTTTTTTGGTTGGTAGGCAATTAATTACAGCCTCAATTTCAGAACTTATTACTGTTCTGTTCAGGAATTCAACTTCTTCTTGATTTAGTCTTGGGAGAGTGAATATGTCCAGGAATTTATCAATTTCTTCTAGATTTTCTAGTTTATTTGTATAGATGTGTTTATAGTATTCTCTTATGGTGGTTTGTATTTCTGTGGAATCAGTAGTGATATCCCTTTATAATTTTTCATTTTATCTATTTGATTCTTCTCTCTTTTCTTCTTTATTTGTCTGGCTAGTGATCTATTTTGTTAATCTTTTCAAAAAACAAGCTCCTCGATTCACTTGTTTCCTGAAAGATTTTTTGTATCTCTATCTCCTTCAGTTCTGCTCTGATCCTAGTCATATCTTGTCTTCTCCTAGATTTCGAATTTGTTTGCTCTTGTTATGATTTTTGTTTGCTGAGGAGTGTTTTATTTTCAGTTATGTGGTTGCTTTTAGAATAAGTGCTATGTAGTGCTGAGAAGAATGTGTATTCTGTTGATTTGAGGTAGGGAGTTCCGCAGATGTCTATTAGGTCTGCTTGGTCCAGAGCTGAGTTCAGGTCCTGAATATCCTTGTTAATTTTCTGTCTCATTGATCTATCCAATATTGACAGTGGGTGTTAAAGTCATCCACTATTATTGTGTGGGAGTCTAAGTCTCTTTCTAGGTCTCTAACAATTTGCTTCATGATTCTGGGTGCTCCTGTATTGGATGCATATATATATTTAGGATAGTTAGCTCTTATTGTTTTACTGATTCACCTACCTTTATGTAATGCCTTGTTTGTCTTCTTTGATCTTTGTTGGTTTAAAGTCTGTTTTATTAGTGACTAAGACTGCAACCCCCTCCTTTTTTTCTTTCCATTTGCTTGGTAAATCTTCCTCCATCCCTATATTTTGAGCCTATGTGTGTCTTTGCACATGAAATTTCACAAGGAATTTTTAGTTGCAATAAAATCATACTTACCTAGTGTGATACCATTGCCTTATGGTTCAAAAATATGCATTGTCTTTAGTTTTTTGAGGGGAGAGTACTTTATTTCACTACTCTTTGAATGTTGTATCTGGTAAAATGACTCACTTTGTCTAAAATAATGTTAGGAATATGACACATGAATATAGTCAAGCAGAGGCTTTATGTTCTTGCATTGATCAGTTTTTTTTCTCTTGTGCTCCTGTGCACAGATATAAAAGTTTCATGTCTCAGATAGGGTGCGCTTTTTTTGCTTTATCCCTGAAATGTTGAGACACATGGAACATATTTAGGGCAAATACACAGTGTGTGTATAAGTTTAACTGATCACTGTAGAATCTACCAGAGTCAAGCAGAGATACAGCTGAACCATTTTATGAACACAAAGTAAGTGGTTATGCTCTTAAGCCACTTATTTTCCAGGTTGTTCATTATATATCAATGCTAAAGCAAAAAGATAACATATAAAAATGGTTTGCATGCCAGGTTGGTAAATAAAGAAAACATTATGTATGATCAAAATAGTTCTTCAAATTTCTTCTTTTGCTAAGAAAACACATAAGTTAGTTTTATGTAAACATCCTTGTAATATATTCAAATGTATGTGTGTATATATATACATACATATATATATATACACATATATATGTATATATATATACATATATATACACACCCATATATATGTATATTCCAAAAGTATATAAAAATATTTATTTGTAAACTATAAATTTATAGTGCTGCATTTGAAACATCAGTGGTGTTCAGCCAAAAGTAGAAACTAGAAGTAACAAACATTGAAAGAAGAGCATGGCTTTTGTCTCATGATAACTCTTGGGCATATGTTTGTTTAGTAATACTGCCTCCCTATACAGTGATTATAGTCCTCTTTTTCATTATCTTGTGATTTTGGTTGAATATGCATATAAGTACTTTCCTGAATAACTCTGCAACTAATATGAAATAAGTACATATGTGCCTGTTTCTCCATTGTGTTTTGAAATTTTTAATTAAACTGCTTTAAATTTCATATGAAGCCCAGAAAGAGACTACATAGCCAAAATAACCCTAAGCAAAAAGAACCAACCTGCAGGCATCACACTACCTGACATCAAACTATATTACAAAGCTACGGTAACCAGAAGAGCATGGTAATAGTACCAAAACAAGTATACATACCAATGGAACAGAATAGAGGCCTCAGAAATAACACCACACATCTACAACCATCTGATCTTTGACAAACCTGACAAAAACAAGCAATGGGGAAAGGATTTCCTTTAATAAATGGTATTGGGAAAACTGGCTAGCCATATGCAGAAAGCTAAAACTGGATTCCTTCCTTACACCTTATACAAAAATTAACTCAAGATGGATTAAAAACTTAAATGTAAGACCTAATACCATAAAAACCCTAGAAGAGAACCTAGGAAATATCACTCAGTACATAGGCATGGGCAAAGACATTATGAGTAAAACACAAAAAGCAGTGGTAACAAAAGCCAAAACTGACAAATGTGATCTAATTAAAGAGCCTCTGCACAACAAAAGAAATTATCATCGGGGTGAACAGGCAACTGACAGAATGGGAGAAAAATTTTGCAATGTATCCGTTGGACAAAGAGCTAATGTCCAGAATCTACAAAGAACTTAAGCAAATTTACAAGAAAAAAATCAAAAAGTGGGCAAAGGATATGAACAGACACTTCTCAAAAGAAGACATGTATGCAGCCAACAAACATGTGGAAAAAAAAGCTGGCCATCACTGGTTATTAAAGAGGCACAAATCAAAACCACATTGAGATACCATCTCATGCCAGTTATAATAGCGATCATTAAAAAGCCAGGAAACAACAGATGCTGGAAAGGATGTGGAGAAATAGGAATGCTTTTACACTGTTGGTAAAAGTATGAATTAGTTCAACCATTGTCGAAGACAGTGTGGTGTTTCCTCAAGGATCTAGAACTAGAAATACCATTTGTTGAAACAATCCCATTCCTGGGTATATACCCAAAGGATTATAAATCATTCTGTTACAAAAACACATGCACACATATGTTTATTGCAGCACTGTTCACAATAGGAAATATTTGGAACCAACCAAAATGCCCATAAATGGCAGACTGGATAAAGAAAATGTGGCACATATACACCATGGAATCCTATGTAGCCATAAAAAAATGTTGAGTTTATGTCCTTTGCAAGGGACATGGATGCAGCTGGAAATCATCATTCTCAGTAAACTAACACAAGAATGGAAAAACCAAACACCACATGTTCTCACTCATAAGTGGGAGTTGAACAATGAGAACACATGGATATGGGGAGGGGAACATTACACACTGGGGCCTGTGGAGACTGAGGGGCTAAGGGAGGGATAGCATTAGGAGAAACATCTAATGTAGATGATGAGTTGATGGGTGCAGCAATCCTCTATGATGGCATGTGTTTACCTATGTAACAAACCTGCACTTTCTGCACATGTAACCCCAGAACTTTAAATATTATATATATTTATATATGTGTGCACATTCAATCTTACAATAATAGATTTATAATTGGTATAATGGCAACAAATTATATCCAATTCCAGTGACATTTTAGATTTATTTACAATTTTTTTTTCTGATATGCATGATCTATTTTCTGGTAAGTATCGTTCCCTCTTGACAAAATTCCAGTGGCTGGTTTATTCATGTATTTGTTCATGCATTTATTTAATTTGAAAATGTAGAATTTGTGTTATCTAGTGACACAACCATTATAGTTAATACTCAGGACATCTGAGTTTTTGTAGATTTTCAGATCATTGATGATTATTTGAGAATAATGGATATTGAGTTATAATTTTAGAACTTGTATCAACAAATAAAACCATGACTACATAACAGATTATGCACATATTTGGTTTAATTAAAAAGAACAAAACATTATAAATGGACATACAAACATTCTTTCACTTGAGAAGTATTTATTAGTTGTCCATATATGCTAGAAATATTAAACAGAATAATGTCTTTATGTTACTTAAATTCAAGTGAAGAAAAAATTAATTATATATGCAATGTATATATAGTGTTATATATATTTAAATATATGTGTATATATATAGCTGAAAAATAGTGATCCTGAACATACATAAGAAACACAGAAGACAGCAAACATAAAATAATGACTAAGTGACATGGAGGACTACATTAAATGGTTAGAACATATATTCATTGAAATTTAGATGTATAGAAGACAGAGAATGAAAATAAAGCAATACCTAAAGAAATAATAATTGGCTGGGCGCAGTGGCTGAAGCCTGTAACCCCAGCACTTTGGGAGGCCGCAGCGAGTGGATCATGAGGTCAAGAGATTGAGACCATCCTGGCCAACATGGTGAAACCCCGTCTCTACTAAAAATACAAAAATTAGCAAGGCGTGGTGCTGCATGCCTGTAGTCCCAGCTACTTGGGAGGCTGAGACAGGAGAATTGCTTGAACCAGGGAGGCTGGGGTTGCAGTGAGCTGAGACTGTGCCACTGCACTCCAGCCTGGTGCCTGGTGACAGAGTGAGACTCTGTCTCAAAAAAGAAAAAAAAGAAATAATAACTAAACTTAAGACTATAAAAATATAGGTCCAAATACATTGTGCAAAAGTGCAGCAGGATAAGTAAACATACATTTATATACATATTATTGAAGGCTAAGGAAAGTAGGAAGATCTTTATAGCAGGCAGAACAAGTACAACAACAACAAAACAGATTACCAGAAACTAGGGGGAAATATATATCATGGAATATCCAACGATAAAAATGGAAATTAAATGACATAAAATAATGTCTAGTTGCCAACTTAAAATAGTTTACTCAGAAAAAAATTAAGAATGAGAGTAAAATAAAGATATTAAAGCTTAATAAAATGAGGGAGTTAAGTATCTGAATTTTAAATTTATTGAAATATAAGAGACACACTGACAAATATATGAAATCACCCCATACTGATCTATAGACATAATATAATTTCTATCAAAATAATAATATAGCATATTATGGAACAAACAAGGTGATTCTAATATGCCATGAGAATCAAGAGTAGGAAGACAGCTAGTCTGAACATTAAAATAGCACTCAAAATGGGCATTTGAAAGTGGAGGGAATCTTTACAGAACATAAAGATATTATGAAGTTTTAGTAAATAACACAGTGTGGTATTGACACACAGAAATGAAATAGTTCAAAATTATACATTTTCATATATGTAAATTGGATTTGACAGATAATCTATTGCAGATTAGTGGGAAAAGATGGTCTATCTGATTTTTTTGGCAAGAAATTGTTAATTAAGAAAAAATGAAACTGAATCTCTGTACATTTTATCACATAATCTGAGATGAATATAAGAAGTGAATATAAAAGGCATAGTTTTAAAATTTAGATGAAAATGTAATATTTATATAATATCTTAATGACACAAAATAATTGAGTAAAAAATCAGCAAGAGGGATATACGGAATCATATTTCTAGGGCTCAGACATGGCCTGGAGACATTTGAGCTCTAACTAGCCAAAATTAAGAGTGAAGCTCTTTGGTGATCACTGGAGGCATTCAATGAAAAACACAGGCTTTGATATTTTGTGTTTGAGATGACTTCAAAGTTGATATATAACAGAGATATGTTAAAGCAGAATTATAATAGAAAAAGTTTTGGATGAAGTATTAACTTAGAAGTATCTGTACATATATGTAATTTAAATATAAATCACTAGCTAAAATCACTTAAAATAAAGATAATTAGAGAAGAAAATGTCTGTAGCCAAGGCTCTGTGCACTAAAATACACAGGGAGAGTTTCTGTAGGGTGAGGAATTAAGGAAAGAAAACTGAGGGAAAGCAGAGGTTTTTATGTGTAAAAAGCATGAGAATGCGATGGATTGGAATTCTGAAGAGAAAGAAAAAGGTAACTAGCAATCATCTCAGAAAATAGATAGTAAAAAAAGGTTAGAAAACTAACAGTTTCCCTTCCCTATGCCAGTCAATATGAATTTGACCTTAAAAAAAAATACAAGTCTGCATAAGACATTTGACTTAAGTGTCAAGTGTCAAACTTATTTATATTTGGTGATGGATAAAGCCAGGAAGGCAAGGCAATAATTGAGCCTGTTAGAAGCTACATAATTTATTATATATATATTACAGTTTAATTTTGTAAACACAATACTTCATTACTGATGGCACTTAACTATATTTATTTATCATCTGGAACATTGAAAGCAGCCAGTTACTCACAGAGACAAGTTCTGTGTATTATTATATAACTTGTTTATTGTAATATCACTTCGTAAAATGGAGCAGGTGATTCAGATTGTCAACTTACTCACTAGCATAAAATTTGTTTTCCTTGTTGGTGCTAGTAATAACACAACGACTCTCCTAAGCAGACAGATTTTTACAAACTTGTTTATTTCTGCAATTTTTAAAGGATACTACAAAAACTATTATTTCTTACCTGAAAGATACTTTAGGAAAAGTCACTGGAGATACATACTTTAATTTTACAGTCTAAAGAACCATTTTTTTTTTTGCTTTTCTTTACATGCAGTTATTGTTCACTCTCTCAAGGGTCCCTTTATCTTGGTTTATTGGAACAATAACCAAAATATATAAAATAAGATACAACCTTCAATTTTCTTTGTGGTCACCTACACTTAAAAGAAGACCAACCCCAAAGCACTTAATCATCAGATTCACCAGGGTTGAAATAAAGGAAAAAATGCTAAGTGCGGTCAGAGAGAAAGGTCTGGTCACCCACAAAGGGAAGCACATCAGACCACCAGCAGATCTCTTGGCAGAAACCCTACAAGCCAGGAGAGAGTGGGGGCCAATATTCAACATCCTTAAAGAAAAGAACTTTCAACCCGGAATTGCATATCCAGCCAAACTAAGCTTCATAAGTGAAGGATAAATAAAATCCTTACAGATAAGCAATTGCTGAGAGGTTTCGTCACTACCAGGCCTGCATTACAAGAGCTTCTGAAAGAAGCACTAAACATTGAAAGGACAAAAAAATTCTTAACAAAAAACTAGAAACACAAATCCGGTAACATGAAAAAAAAACAACAAAAAACCTGCTGAGGTGCTTGCTGAAGGCAAGGGGAATACATGATGGGTAGTAGAAGAAGGCAGTCATTTACGACCGTGTAACAAGTTGCAGAATTGAGGACAACTGTAATTATAATAAGTATTTTCTCCTTCTTTCATTAAAAACATATTTGTGCATGTATACACTTGTACTAAAAAAAGTCTTCCTTTTATTTTATTTTTGCTTTATCATGTGATGTAAGGTTTATTGACTTCATATCAGCTTTTAAGTATTGTTAACTTATGTAATAGCATTTGGGTTTGGGATTTTTGCATTTCCAGTTGTAAGAAAGATGATTGTATTATGTCAGGTGTAATTATGACCTTATTATTGTCTTTATTTGAAGATTATGTATAATCTCAGGAGATGTATTTTAATTCAAGTTGACAAGGGCTGGACATGTGGTGGTTAATATTGAGTGTCAACTTGGTTGAGTTAGAAGAGCAGTTTAGAAGATGGAAAACCAGCATAAGGCTCCTATTGTGTAGGAGGCTGTTCCATTGCCAGGCTCTTGACATTTGGACAGCTCTTTCTGGCTCTTGTAAGTGGCAGTTACCATACACAGTGGCTATCAGCTTTCACTAGCAACGCTCTCAAATTAACAGTGGAAAGGTAACTCCTCTTGAACTGCTTTCCATGGCGTCTTCAAATGTGAACGTTTGGCAGGTTCCACCGATGTGGCACCACAGTGATATTTCTGTCTTTCAGTGAATCATGGCTATGCCTTTTCCAACAGTGTTTGGATCTTGGCCTTGAAGAGGGTGCTCTTCCTCGGGCACTCACTCTAAACCCTAGTTTAGTGGATGCTTTTTAAATCTACTGTTTCTATATTATTTAACTTGCTTTTTATTCCTTACTAGTTAAATTCATTACTACTCTATAATTCCCTGCTAAAATTAATAGTTGTTTATACTAAATTTTCTCTGTCCATATTACTGTATGGTTTCTGTTTTCTGATTGGACAATAGTAAGTTACGTTAGTGCTTAATACCTCATAGGAGATCTACTAATATTAGTTAAATATGTAACTAATGATGAATGGGAAGTGCTCACTACTTTTCAAAGCTACCAGCAGAGAAGATACAGAAAAACAAAACAAAAACAAAAGCTTTTGGCATCATTTGGACTGGCTCATAAATGGTTTGGCCAATGCAGCATGTTGAACAGCTTTAGTAGCTATTTCTGAACAGAGCCAAGGAAAGCAGAGACTGATAACATCAATGCTACGTAATGTTTCTTTTCAGCCCAGCTTGGCAATAATCTCAGTTAATTTGTGAGCATAACAGCTACCAGTTCAAAACTTGGCATAAAAAGTTATACCTTGGGGAGGGTCATCTTTAGTTCTGTAACAGAACCCCTACTAAAATGCAGTCACTGATACTGATCCAAGGGGAAAAAAGCTTATTTAACTACACTCAACAAATTATGTTTGAATAAGGTTTTATTGATTTCTTTCTGTATTTTTCCCCATTTCAGTGCTTTTTGAAGTGCAATATCACCACTTTTCAGAATTTTTGAAGCATACAACTATTTGGCTTCAACTTCAAAACAGTTAACTAGATGCCTCCAGATACTTCCAAAGGAATTGAGCATATTTGAAAACTTTTTGGCCTCAGACTTATGAAATGAGAGGAATTTCTAACTTTCCATAATACTGATTTGCTCTTCAGTGTCATTTTATAGCATAATATTTCTTGAAAGCTGTCTCTAAGTGTGTTGAGTAATGGTTTTTCTAGGTATATCCTGCCAGTTTGTTCATAAATATTTAAGAATAATTTTTTTAACTGAATTAGTCTAGCAAGAAAGTTTAGCAAAAAAATTCAGTGTGAAACTAGTGTGCTGAGTATTTAAAACAAATGGAGATAAGGTCTTTTCAACATTTTAAAAACTGATAACCCATATTGACACTTAAAATTTTGTGATACTGTAGAGTGAATCCAATATAATAAAGGAATAATTCAAGTTGTCAAGGCCAGAATTTTGAAATGTTTTGTTGCTTTTATTTCATATATTTTCTCTTAAATTTTCAGAGTTTTGTCTGGTATAGAAATTGCAATTTTCTTGGAACAATGGCGATAAAGATTTTTCATGATTTTGGGACATGAGTAAGAGTTAAACATGGGATATGGTATCTAATAGTTAATAGTTTCTGAAAAGGAGTCTAAAGGAAAAAGAAGGCTGTAAGATGAAGAAAAAAGAGAGATCTTATAATAAAGGAAAGCAAATAAAGCTATGAGAGAACAGGAAAACAAAATAACTATGTATTTCAAAATGAAATACAACATCAATCCAAAAACATGGGGTGTGCTTTGACATTTTTAAAAATATTTTTTATTACTTTTCAGTTTTTGTGGATACCTAATAGGTGTATAAATATATGGTGTACATGATATGTTTTTATACAGGCATGCAATGCATAGTAATCACATCATGGAGAATGGGGACTTTATCCCCTCAAGCATTTATTCTTTATGTTGCAAAAAATCCAATTATATTATTTCAGTAATTTTAAAATGTACAATTAAATTATTTTTTACTATTGTCACTGCTATGCTATCAAATAGTTGGTCTTATTCATTCTTTCAAGTTATTTTCAATTTATTTAAAATTATCTAAAATCTGTGCATGCTTTTCTTTTTAAAGTTATTAACTTAGATACATGAAAAACCACCTAACATGCTTTCAAAACTTGTTATTAACTGCTTTATGCTATTTATTGATTTCTTATTCACCTTAAGGTGAACTATCTGAAATATTTTCTTTCAACCAGAATTTAACTTTTTTTTTCTGTGTCAACCAGAATTTGTATGAATTCAAAGTAGAGGGCATTCTCATTACATATAGATCTTACATTAATATTTTAGAAAATCACTCAACTTGTTATTACTGAGTATATCCTTTTAAAGGTTAAGGAACATAAATTTGAAGTTTATTCTTATAGCTACATTACAGAAAAGAAGAAACCAAAGAGAAATTATTAGAAAAGTGTTATTCAGGATGGCAGAAATGACAACTACCCTGTGGCCATTTGTATTTCTTTTTCTCCTACTTAAGCGCCTTGGATGAGAAGGGTGAGAGTATTGTGGTCTGATTCTGAGATACGTCTCTGTTTTGAAGATTTCACCATTCTGGGCTTGAGAGATTGAAGCTGAGAAGAGCAATTGCAGAGAGAGTTAATTTCATTTGCAGTCTATTTATGTCGTTTTGGCAAGAAAGCATCTATGTTTTCAATCTAGTTTGCTTTGTTTGTATATTCTACTAGTGGCTTCAGGCCACAATGTTCATGAATTTTCAAGCCATGTTGAGCTTTACCCTAGTTCCAACTTTCTGTAAGGACCTTTTTACAGAGGAGCAGGTATGTCTCAGTAGGGCTCCAGCAATGATCCACTGTAGATTCTCTGCCTCACTGTTCCTGATGCAGCAGACCCTTGAGCATCCAGTCACCTAATGCTCTCATAAGATCCATGTCCATACATGTTGCCCAAGTAACCACTGCAGTCTTCTCATTATCTTTTTCCCAGGCAGAGGTGCCACAGATCCCTCTTGCTTTTATGCTTTAGGCTTCTCCCTCAAGCTCTACTGCTGATTTTACGGGGGTGACTCTAGTGTTTTTTGTCAAGGCATCTGGAAAAGATTCCATTCAATATCCTACCACATACATATCCCTTCAATCATATGCTAAGTGTTTTTAGTGTTTCTTCTACTGTCACTGCTACTTACATTGTATTTCCTATCTTACTAAGTGCCGCTTCTCTTTCCAATTTTCCTGGCCAACTTGAAATGAGTATTGACCCTTCCAATTTTCTTATACTTAATATAAAAATTTATCAACAAATATTCCTGGCTGTCCATTTTTAAAAGTCCAAAAAGTAAAGATTTTTTACCCAAAACACCACTACTATACTGATTTAAGCTATCCTTAACTGTCTTCTGAGTTATTTCAATAGCATCCTAACCAGGCTGGTTGTTTATGCCCTATCATAGCCTTCTACCCTTTAGTGAATTATCAACATAGCAGACAGAGTAATTCTTTTAAAAGGAAAGTCTTATTTTTTTCCATAAATATATATTTAAAACCCTCTAAAGATTTTCATGTAATTCAGAGTGAATCTGAGCTCTTTGTAGCCTTCCTTCCTTCCCTGTTTACTTCTTTGCTTTTCCTTAAATGTAGTTGCCATGTTATAGTTTCAGGACCTTTGCACTTGCTGATCTCTTAAATCAGAAGTAATTCCCCATAGATATGTGTATGGCTCCCTTTCTCAATAATTTCAATATTACCATTACTGTGAGGCCATCTCTGATGCCCTTTAAAGTTTCAATTTTGTCTTACTATATTCATTCCTATCCTTTATGATCGATTTATTTTTCTCTACATAATTTATTATACCAAGGCTCTTTATTAACTTAGCAAAAGAAATTATATCTATTAGCTGTTGATTATTGAACAATCACCAAATCTCAGGGTAGCAAACAATTAATTTTCTTTCTCAAGTGTCTTGGTGTCAGCTGTGAGTTTGCTCTGGCCTACTTTTGGCTGCAGCTCCTGTTCTTATTTTCTCTGAATTTTATTCTGGGGCCCATATTCAAGAGAAAAGAGCTACAGAGGAAATTCTTCTCTGGATTGGTAGAGCCCTAAGAGGGCACACTAACTGCACACACACATCTATTTCCATCATATCTAATAACACATAATTGTATTGTCCATATCAACTTACGTGGTTAAGTCAAAGGGTGGAGATGCATTATGGTACACTCCCTCCATGGAGATTGGAGAGGAGTACAAATATTTTAAATAATAAATGAATACAAATAGAATTTAACCAACATTAATAGTGGAAAATATTTAGATTAAACAATTTTAGAAGTATTCTAATTTCTAATATAGTCATCAAATTGAATACAATTGAACAAGACAAAAAGAATTTCAGAGTGGAAATGAGACTCTACCTTGACCTTGGCATTGAAACTTAGTGTTGAAGAATGCACAGGATTTCAATAAATGAAAGAGAAGGGAGAGGAAATTATTCAGCAATAATAATAGTACAATCAAACATTCAGAGGAAAGAAAATACGAACGATTTTCTTAAAAGAGTAAATGCATGTATACAAATGTTAATTATGTACCACATAGCAATATTTTGGTCAATGACAAACCACATATACAAGAGTGATCCCATAAGATTATAATGGACCTAAAAAATTAACATCATAGTCTCATAATGTCATAACACAAGGCATTACTCATGTGTTTGTGGTGATGCTGGTGTAAACAAACCCACTGTGTTGACAGTCACATAAAAGTATAGCACATACAATTAGGTACAGTATACAATGTTTGATAATGATAATAAATGACTGCATTACTGTTTTAGGTGTATAAGATGCTATACTTTTCATCATTATTTTAGAGTGAGATCTTTCTACTTACCAAAAAATGTTAAGTGTAAAACACCCTCACGGAGGTCTTTCAGAAGGTATTCCAGAAGAAGGCATTTTTATCATAGGAGATGACAGCGCCACATCCATGTTATAGCCCCTGAAGACACTCTAGTGAGACAAGATACAGAGATAGAGGACAATGATATTGATGATCCTGACTCTGTGTAGGCCTAGACAAATGTAAAAATCAGAAAAAAAATCTTTAAAAATTATAATTTAATTTGAAAAATGTGTATAGAATAAATATACAAAGGAAGAAAATAATTTTGTACAGCTGTACAATGTGTGCAGGTTTTAAGCTGTCATTACATAAGGCTTAAAAATGTTTATAAAGTAAAAACATAATAAACCAAGATTGATTTATTATTGAATAAATAAAACTTTTAAAATAAATTTTGTGTAGCGGAAGTGTACACATTTTATAAAATTCATAGTAGTGTGCAGTAATGTTCTAGGCCTTTTCATTAATTCACCCCTCATTCACTGACTCACCCAGAACAACATCCAGCCCTGTAAGTTCCATTAATAGTAAATGCCCAGTACAGGTGTGTCATTTTAAAAATATTTTATACAATATTTTTCCTGTACCTTTTAATGTTTAGATATGCTTAGACACACAAATATTACCACTGTGCAACAATTATCGATAGTATTCAGTATAATAACAAGTTGTAAAGTTTTGTAACCTAGAAGCAATAGACTATACCATGTAGCCTTCGTGTATTGTAGGCTATCTCATATAAGTTTGTGTAAGTCCACTCTATGGTGTTTGCACATAAAATCATCTAATGATGAATTTCTTAGAGTGTACCCACATTCTTAAGTGACACATGAGTGGACACATATGTGTCTACACTGAAAAACAAATTGTCTAACTTCTCCTTTACTTCCACTTCCCAAGGTGGGATTGGGTGCCACATTCCTTGTAGAAGCCCCAGTAATAGAAGAAGGATATTCATGTGAGAGGTGGAAGACATATGTTTAAGATCACTTTAGAGAATATTCCATCCCAGATTTTTTTTTTTTTAAACAGAGGATCTTCGTCTGTTGGCTAGGCTGGAGTACACTGGTGTGATCATAGCTCACTGTAACTCTGAACTCTTGGGCTCAAGTGATCCTCCTGGCTCAGCCTCTGAAACACACCCAGCGTCTTAATACTAGTTTTCTTTCTGTCTCTTCTTTCTGGTCCATGTTATTTCACTCACTTTTCAATATGTTTGCTCATAAATTCTAGTTGTTTAATGTTATTATTTTATACACGTTTCTGATTCAGAGTTTTTCTTAAACCTGCTTTAGAAGTACTCCTTTTGTTGTGTTTACCAGCCAGGCATTAGATCTCAGGCAAGCCCTCTATGAGAGAGCCCCTTGACATTCTGATCATTCACAAAGATGTTATTGTTTTCTGTTCTCAATGCTGAGATTGTAAATGGCCACCAAGACAACCCAGAAACTTCTTAATGTTAGGATATACTATAAGACGTCACAAGTTTTAAGGAAAAATAGATAGAGCTTCTGCCGTTAGCTTTTTTCTCCACCTTTTTGGTCTTCTAACTCCATGATATATTAAATAATTATTTTCATTACTCACATTTACATTTCCTAACCAAAACATTTTATTAATCACAGCTGGTAACCATCCTATAAGATAACTCAATTGCCAGACTATTGTGTAGGCTACTGGTGAGACTAGTGGTGACTGTTTCAAGGTCTAACAACAATTCCTAGCCTAATTATTAAGCCATGGTAGGTTAATTTGGTATAAACTGTGATGCCTATTCATGAGAAGACCCTCTTGAGAAGACTGCAACTATGCCAGTCAATATCAGCCTTCTTGGAAGAACATGTAAACAGTCAGACACATTTTCACTTCAGAAACTCAGCCAACAGACCCCATTTCACATTCTACAATTCTCTAACCTTGCAAATAGTTCTTGCTACAATTTATCCTCCCATGATGCCTTTCACACACTTTCTTTTGTTGTTGTTTAAATCATGGCCACATCTCTCCTGAATGCATGAGTTTAAATGTGTATTTTGTTTTTTAGTTTCTTTTTAGTTTGTATCTTAAACATACATTAACCACTAAAAATGAACACTCTTAATGGATGTTTAAATATGGAAAAGCAGTTACCTTCTGCTCATAGATCAAAGAGATCAGAGGTACATAATTTAGCTTGACACTGATGATAAAATTTGATTATATAATAATTATATAGGGGTTTAATGTAAAGTACTGGAAGGGATTTAGGAGTTGTTCATTACAATTTGATCTCCATCTCCATAGAATTAACATTTAAGAGATTGAGGAGTCATTCTAAGCCTTTTCATCCAACTTTTCAGTTTTATTTTATATTAAGAACCAAAGAGCGTAAGTAAGTTGCCCTTGAGTTACAAGCTAATTTTCTTGCCTCCCAGACTTTCTGCTACACTTCTTATCTCACCACATAATTACATTATGTCATCAAAGTCATAGCTTCTGAGCTTTAGTTTATAAGAAAACTGATTTGATTGTTATTGTTCCTTCTTTGAGTGTGTGATTCTGTGAACTTCATTTGTTAATTTAATCCTTTCTTAGGTGCCCACTGGACATATCTTTATTAAGCTTACTTTCTGATCACTTTCCTCTCATATGGAGAATAAGGAAATGTTAAAATTCAAGGAAAAGATACTAGGATCTATCCCAGCATAGCTCCTATTGTTCTACTGGCAATTTCCTAGGTTATGATTACAGAGATTTGCTATAGTCAGCACATTACAAGTGCATGTAGGATAAGTACATTACTGCCTATGGTTTTATATGGAGGAATTCTTACTGACTTTCCTATATGACAGGACATCTTATTTTTATCATCTTCATTAGGTTGCTTTATTTATTTTTTCTTTTCCTCTGTCAATTTCCCCATGTTGGAGAAAAACCATTCTGGTTTTACATTGATAAATTTCCCCAGTTACATGTCAAAACAACCCCTGCCTTTTCTGTAGTCCTATTACAATATTCTTAGATTAGGCCTCACCAAATATCATTAAGAGCATCTTAGGAGAAGTAGATTCTTGAGTAGCTGTTAAATAAATATAAGTTTTAAAGTGAAGAAGGCAGCATTCTTTACTCTCCCACATATTCACATTATTTTCGTGTTAAGCAAAGATTTTAAACTGTAGTAAAGTTTTATAGACTGGCAAAGTAAAACCTTACCACCTAAACTAAATGTTATTTCTAGACCAAGTGCTAACCAATAGGATTGTATGTATTTAAATTTTATTCTGGTAAAATAATCATAAATTTTATGCTTATTCATAAATTTGATAGGTTATAAAATGTTATCCTCATAATGCATGAAAATAGTAAGCCCTAGGGAAAAGTGACCTATGCCTCCACTTAGGAAAAGACTGAGAGACTTGTCCACTGTCCCTTTCAAGGATGATAAGCCAACATTTATATAGATCATAGCACAATAGAATTTCAAGACAATAAAAATATTAGGAATTAGTAAAAGCCCTAATTACTGGAAAAGAAAACAAAAACCAGGGAGGTGAAGTAATAATATTATCAGTAAAATAGTATGGAGAATTAGCATTTATTGAACATGTAATTATGTACTTAGCTTGAATTGTCTCATTTTATATACAAAACAATCCAGAAGTAAATCTGTTCTTATAAGTAAATTATACACTAACATAGTGAAAGAATTGAAAACTATGTTTTTATAATTTTGGCACAGTGTTATTTTGAACTTTGAAATATGTTGAACTCGTCTACATCTTAATAATATATATTCTTGACATGCTAATTTTCTTCAGTTTCTATGGATTACATGGGGCTTTTTAAGCTAAATATAAAGAGCAAATATCATATTAAAACAAAAACATAATGTATTAAAGAATTGGTTTTCAAATGTAAAACCATAAACATATCTTGTTCCTAATGAATTTATTGGTAGGAACCGTTCCAACAATTCCTATCTGAGCTTGCAGAAATTCTATCCTGTACTTAGATCAGGCATAGCCACTAGATTTCTGAGAAATATTCTAAAGTTTGTGAGTCACCAGTAAGAAAATGCTATTAAAAAAAACTCCTTAAGATAGTTATGACTGTTTCATAAACTTCATTGCAATGATATTTTAATTAACCATGGCATAATTTGGCAACTAGTAATTTTGGGGGTATGCAATACAGATAATTTTGATTCAAGTTAATGAATTATACTAATTAATTCATCCAAAAGATAAACTATATTTTAAAACCCATAGTTAAACCTAATTTAGAATTCTGCAATGTGCTAAAAAATGAAACATATCAGGTATACCTATAAAATAATTTCTAAAAATTCAAAGCAAAGCTTTTAGATTTCACTTAAAATCTGTTCCTTTTAGTTCCTAATAAATCAAACCTACAATGAATTCTTATTTTATAAAAGGTAAGCATGTGATAAAAATGACAGAAAATATGATATACTTTGGAAAGTAATTAATATTCAAATAATTTAAACATTCTTCTCCTCAAAATTGTTTGTTTAAATCTCCTGTAACTACTAGAGTATGATATTCATAGTGTCTATGCACCACAGAGAGAGGAATGTGGGAAGAAAAAAGATATATGTGGGGGAGTGTACATAAGTCAGATATAGTCTATGCCCTTTATCAATTTATGTTAAAAATGAATTATAATTATGCAGAAGAAAATTATACAATTTAAAGCAACACTTATAATAAGAGATCTCTAGTGTGATTTCAAAAATGTAGCAAAGAAAGAAAGTTCACCTGTACAACAGGTACCTCACTCACACATGTGGACATTTGTATGGCAAACATCTATCCAAGCTTCAGAGAGAGCTGATCCTTGTGTACTGTTTGAACTTAGGTATGTCTCTACCAGCAGCAATTATAGGCTATGAGAAGTTAGACCTGTGGAGAGAACTGAGCAGGTACTAGAACTGAGCTCAGGACTAAAGATCAGAAAGTGGCCCATGTGAACTAGCTTACAGCAGGCCCGTGTGATCTTGACCCTGTTGACTCCTTGGAATCCTAGTGGGGGTGATATTGGAAGGAACCATCCAAAGTACAGATGGAGCTCTGAGATAGTACTGGAAAGAGAACTCTAGGAAGGAATGAATTTCTAACAAGGCATGAATTTCAGATAGAGAAAGTTAGGTGGCTACTAGGTGCTACATGATTCCTGACCAATGCCTTTGGAAAAATGTCAAATGATATGAATATTATGTAAACAACTAAAAAGTAATGCTACACACTGAGTTGACATAAAATAATACTGGGAATATTTTCTTATGCAATCCACTTGACCTTATAAGTTAAAGATATTTGTTTGATATCTGATATCTATCTGCATAATCTGTACAGTTGAAAACAGCATAAGGGAAAATAATGCAGGAAAGTACTATGACTTTTCAGTGAAAATATGTATTTTCCATCACTTCCTTTGAACTACTTTTGTCATTCTGCTGATTTCCTTACCAAAATAAAATTTTTACTTCTGCACATATATTTGTGAAAAAAGTTATGTTTTTAAATGTCAAAAATTATACTTTGACACTGGGATTATATTAGACAAAATAATTTTAAAGAACGACATTGAGGGTCAAACAAATCCTCGTGAATATTTAATCAACATTTTCTATACGTTTGATTCTTCCACAGACTGTATATCATGAACACCATTAATACATGTAATGTGTGTATTATGGATATCCGCCATTGAAAATATTTTCTGATCAAGCCATTCATAGTCATATTTTTGTTTTCTTTATGTAATAAAATATTTTCACTGTAGACTGTTTCTCCCTTTGCATCTCTCTCTCTCTCTCAATCAGTGGGGTCTGAGTCTAGGAATGGAAGGCAAAAATAAAACAAACGAATGATAAATAATTAGGCTCTATCATAGAAGCACTTCAATCATAAATGGCATATAATTTAATTAATAAAGATAATGCCAACATGGTTTATGGAAAGCAAATTGTTTTAATTAGTATAATTTTTCTAATTCTCAATAATTTATTTTAGATATTCATTAGCATATGCAGTTTGAAGATCATCAGTATACTCCATAAACTTTCAGACTGGGAAGAAATTCTAGTTTGAAGACCAGAACTTTATTCCATGCTTGTGGAATCCCAAAAGTCTTCATGATTGTATAAACCGATTAATTTTAATAAATCTCTTGATAGATGAATACATGTTAGATATAGATATATACATACACTGTGTCGTATAGATAGATATAAATAAAGATACAGTTATAATCTACTGGTTCTGTGTTTGAACCTGAGATTCAGAGGTTGGTATCAAAAGTGGTACTAGAAAAACGGAATGGCAAAAGATTTCCTCAGTTATTTCTGAATTTTCTGGAATGCATTAGCTAATTGGATTCAATTTAAAGACACTATTGGCCCTATTTCCAGGAAGAAAAAAAAAACCACTAGTGTTTCATGGTAACATATTGAAAAAAAGTGTTACTAAAATTATCACTTTTTATACTTGTAGTTGTTAGAAGTATCCATAGAAGGCAAGGTCTACTTGACCAATATTTGTGAACATAGAATGTTTCATTCAAAATAAGGAGTATAATGGAGTTTGTTGCTTGCTTTTAACTGTACTGGAGAAAGTGAGAAAACAATAGTGCACTATTAAAGTTATCATGTTTTCTTTCTTTGTAAATGGTACTATAAAATATAAATGTGTGAAGTTGTATATTTTATTATTATAAAATGTCAATAAAAAGTTTCTATCAAGAATGTCAATAGCAGTACTATATTACTTTTCTATAGTCTACATAAAATATGTGTTTTGAAATCTTTATCCTATAAATAGGCGATTAAAAATAGAAAGTAAAACATTCTAGGCAGGTATATACCAAGTACTTATTTAATTGACTGTATTATTCTGAATTTTGTTTTGGTATATTTTTCTTCAAGATATTTTAGTGATTTTCTTTTCTAATTTTCACTAAATGTTTATTTCATGATAAAGTTAATATTTGTAATTTTACATTTATTTTATTAAAGTGAACCACCCCCTTCTCTCACCGGCCAAATTGCATCACCTTCAGGCCTCCACAAAATTGAGATTCACTCCTTTCCCTTCCTCTATAGGGAAGAATGAGAACTAGAAAAACAGCATATTGTAAAGTTGAAAATCATGTATTAGATTGCCTGAGTTTCTGTCACTTCTTGGCTATGTGATGCTCAGAAGTCATCTACTTTCTCTGTGCTTGAGTTTCTTTAGCTGCAGGTTGAAGATAAAAATAAAATTTGTCTTGTCAAGCTATTACAAGAATTATGTGGATCACTTGGGACCAAAGTGCTTCACATATAAATACTATGCACATATTTGCTGGAATTCATGGCCAGCAAATGATGTTAAATTTCAACAGAAATCCTCTACAGAATAGTTTATTTCTGTGAACTAAAATAAAGAACATTTTACAGATCTATGTCTAAGGTTTAAAAATAAGGTGTAGAAAAATAAAATTCAGAAAATAAGGATAATATTGTATTTTTATTCAGGAATTCTCAGAAATCTGGAAAGAGGTATTTGTGGATTTTTACATTTTCTGGCAATTTTTTTTTTAGTCTATGGAAATTGTAACAAGTTAGGGTAAAATTTCAGATATTTTGATAAAACAAATTTAAAAATTTTACTTCAAACCATTAGTAGTGAATCAGCACATCAACACCACTTTCTACTAGTCCATGAAATACGATTTATATTATGTATTTTTTTCAATTTAGTTGTGGGCTATGCTTGAGACATATAATTTGTTGCTAATTTCTCTGATATAAAATACTTGTTCAGTTTTTCTAGTAGTAATAGGACATGAAATTAAGGCTAAATAGTAAAATAAAACTACTGCAAAAACATTGAGATGTACGTAGGACATTAAGATAGAAGACATCTTGTTTTGAATAATTACAAGAAAATTACATGTTTCTTTGTAGAGTTAAAAAAGCTTGAGGGAAAAATAAGCATTAAAACTACACAGATGAATAATTCAAATGATTTTTATGCTTCTAGCTTCTGGATATGTAAGTTATTTTTGAAAATTTACTTCAAATAAATTGAAAGTTATCTAAAACCAGATTACAAGCAAAATAACATTAATTTAGCAAATTAGAGCAATTAGAAAATGTCAGTTTGTGTAAAAATACTGGATTTACAATTCAGAAAATTGTTATTTCCAAAACTACATTTTTTTCCTAGATAATTATAAAAATAGAGTGACTTGAAATACTAAATATTAACATTAAATATAAGTAGAAAGATTTAAAAGTTTTGTCCATAAGATATAAACTATAAGGTCAGTTGATAGTATAATTAGATATATGTGTTGATTTTTTGTGTGTGTAGAAGCCTTCTGTTTTTAGAGAATAGAACTCCTACTATAGGGGACTCCCTAATTTGGTATGATACAAATATCCTCTGGATTATAATTACATTCATCTGTTGTCCTGGTCCTATTCCTAACCACTTCATTCCTTCTCTTAAACTAGAATGTAATTACTTGAGAAACCTGCCAATGTTGATAACACATAATTTTACAGTATAAAAATTAATTCTGACATTTTCCCCTGAAACAGATTTATTCATAATAAAATACTTTTCAAACTTTGGCCTCTTCCCAAGTTTCTCCACTGTATGGATATGATTTTGTAGTATATTATATGTGAAGGGAAATCATTTTTAAATTTCTAAAATGTTATAATAATATATTTATAATTAATGTAAGTTGAACTATTTTTAATTTTTCTCTTAATTAGGAAACAAGAGGCATTGAAGATTAAATCTTTTTTTCTTTTTTACACAAAAATAATAGAAATATATTGCTCATTTTAATATACTTAGAAAAGATTGAATGCTCTTTAGAAGCATAGGTAGATTCTTACACTGTGCATTTCAGTAAAAGAAAAACTATTATCAAGTTTACAAACCTCATTACCATTTCTTTAATTACACTTTCTGCTTTGGATTAAAGTTATGAATATTGTGGAAGATGGGGCTTAAAGGCAACTTTACAGTTGTTAATTATCACATGATTTCCAAATAATTATGTAAAAATAAATTACTTTGTACTTAAAATTCTTAACATAATAGTTATGTTATAGTGTTTGCTTTCAATTTTTTAATTATTTAAAAAAATTTTGTAGGTACATAGTAGGTGTGTATATTATAGGGTACATGAGATGTTTTGATACATTCATGCTATGTGAAATAAGCTGATTACCGAGAATGGAGTATCTACCCCCTCAAGCATTTGTCTTTTTAGCTACAAACAATCCAATTACATGTTAAAATTATTTTAAAATGCACATTTAGGTTATTATTGACTACAGTTACCCTATTGTGCTATGAAATACTAGGTCTTATTTATTCTATTTTTTATACACATTAACCATCCCCACTTCTCCACCAGCCCCTAACTAGCCTTCCTAGCCTCTGCTAACCATCCTTCTACTCTCTATATCCATTAGATCAATTGTTTTAATTTTTAGATCCCACAAATAAGGGAGAACATGTAATGTTTGTCTTTCTGTTCCTGTCTTATTTCACTTAACATAATGATCTCCAGTTCCATCGATGTTGTTGCAAATGACTGGATCTCATTTTTTTAATGGCTGAAGAGTACTTCACTACACATTTGTACAACATTTTATTTTTCCATTCATCTGTTGGTGGACATTTAGGTTGCTTTCAAGCCTTAGCTGTTGTAAATGGTGTTGCAACAAATGTAAGAGCACACGTATCATTTCCACATAGTGATTTCTTTTCTTCTGGGTGCATACCCAGCAGTGGAATTGCTGGATTACGTAGTAGCTCACTTTTAAGTTTTTTGAGGAACCTACAAACTGTTCTCCATAATGGTTGTACTAATTTACATTCCCACCGACAGTGTACAAGAGTTCCCTTTTCTCCACAGTTTTTCCCAGCATTTGTTATTGCCTGTCTTTTGAATAAAAGCCATCTTAACTGGGGTGAAATGATATCTCATTGTAGTTTTGATTTGTATTTCTCTAATGATTAGTGAAATTAAGCACCTTTTCTTATGCCTGTTTGGCATTTGTATGTCTTCTTTTGAGAAATGTCTACTCAAACCTTTTGCCCATTTTTCAAATCGGATTATTAGAGTTTTTTTCCTATGGCTTCTTTTGAGCTCCTTATATATTCTGGTTATTAATCCCTTGTCAAAGGATTAGTTTGCAAATATTTTCTCCCATTCTGTGGGTTGTGTCTTCAGTTCATTGATTGTTTCCTTTGCTGTGTAGAATCTTTTTAACTTAAAGTGATTCCATTTGTTCATTTTTTGCTTTTGTCACCTGTGCTTGCAGAATATTGTTCAAAAAGTCTTTGCTCAGATCAGTGAGTGTCCTGGGTATTTTTCTCAATGTTTACTTGTAGTTTTTCTTGTAAGTTGAGGTTTTAGAATGAAGACTTTAATCAATTTTAATTTTATTTTTCTATGTGGCAAGAGATAGGAGTCTAGTTTCATTCTTTTGCATATAGATATCCAGTTTTCCCCACACGATTTAATGAAGAGGGACTTATTTCCAGTTTATCTTCTTGACACTTTTGTCAAAAATGAGGACATCCAGTACTATGTTGAATAACAGTGGTGACACTGAACATCCTTGTCATTTTCCAGATCTTAGAGGAAAGAATTTCAGTTTTTCCCTGTGCAGTATGATACTTGCTCTGGGCCTGTCATATATAGCTTTTATTAAGTTTAGGTATGTTCTTTCTATACCCTGTGTTTTGAGGGTTTTTATCATTAAGAGATGTTGAATTTTATTAAATGCTTTTTAGTATCAATTGAAATGATCATATAGTTTTAATTCATCATTTTGTTGATATTATGTATCACAATGATTGATTTACACAGGTTGAATCATCTTTGCATTACTTTGATAAATCCCACTTGATCATGAATAATGATCTTTTTAATGTACTGTTGAATTCAGTTTGCTAGTATTTCATTGAGGATGTTTGCGTCAATAGTCACTAGAGATTTTGGCCATAGTTTTTGTTTGTTGTGTGTGCGTGTGTGTGTGTGCGTGCGCACGCGCGCGCGTCTGTGTGTTTGATATGTCTTTATCTGATTTTTGTATCTGGTTAATAATGGCCACATCAAATGAGTTTGAAAGTATTCCCTCCTCCTCTACTTTTCAGAATCATTTGAGTAGGATTGGTACCAGTTCTTGAAATTTTTGTAGAATTTAGCAGTTAAGCCATCAGTTTCTGGGCTTTTATCTTTCTTTCTTTTTTTTTTTTTTTTTCTGAGTGTGATAATTAATATTGAATGTCAACTTGAGTTGATTGAAGGATGCAAAGTATTGTTCCTGGGTGTGTCTGTGAGTGTGTTGTCAAAGGAGATTAACACGTGAGTCAGTGGACTGGGAGAGGAAGACCCACCCTCAATCCGGGTGGGCACTTTGTAATCAGCTGCCAGCCT
>PVKP010004209.1:0-22644 GCA_004027715.1 Plecturocebus donacophilus | reverse complement strand
CTGCCAGCCTTGGTAGGATAACAACAGGCAGAGGAACGTGGAAGGACTAGACTTGCTAAGTCTTTTGGGCTCCATCTTTCTCCTGTGCTGGATGTTTCCTGCCCTCAAACATCAGACTCCAAGTTCTTCAGCTTTTGGACTCTTGGACTTACATCAGTGGTTTGCCAGAGGTTTTCAGGCCTGTGACCACAGACTGAAAGCTGCACTGTCAGCTTCCCTACTTAAGATGTTTAGGGGACTCACACTGCCTTCCTTGCTCCTTACCTAGCAGCTAGCTTATTGTGGGACTTTACCTTGTGATCATGTGAGTCAACACTCCTTAATGAACTCCCCTTTATATACACATTTATCCTGTTAGTTCTGTTAGAGATGTAATTGATATGCCAGAATTTACAATGCTGTATTTTATTTTTTTCTAAAATTATTTGTTATAAATTATCTCAGTGATATGCACACTAAAATGGGCATGATTATAAAAAATGCCAATATTGTCTATACCAGAAAAAATTAAAAAATAAATACTTGTAAAAGGTTAATGATGTTAGGAAATCAATTGCTTTATTTGGAAATGCTATTGGAATATTTTTCATTTAGAACTTCTTCTGTCAAATTATAAATGCATAAATTTTATTTCTTTGTTGTTGTTGTTGTTGTTGTTCTTCTTCTTTCTCCTCTTAACTTTCCCTTCCTTTCGTTAAGACTATTAGTACAGTGCCTGCAACGTGAGTAGCATTCTAGCCTAGACATTCTCTGCCCTTGATCTGCTCATACTAGCAGGATGGGCAAATGTATAATATAATCTAGATGCACACAGAACTCCACTAAAGCATAATTACAAAGGAACCAAATTATAGACCTATCAAATATATTTCCTGTGTTTTCATTTATAAAAACACAAGGGGCATGAATAATAATACTATAATGGAGATGGAAAGACGAACAATATTTTATGCATGAAGAATTTTGTCTGGAACTAGGTGTATATGCAAAGATCATAATCATCATATGAAATTTATGAAAATAAGGTTGTTAAATTAGTGGAAAAATATTACATTTCTGCTCATTATCACAATAAGATCAGGAGAAATCATGGAGATTCAGGCTAATCATTGCATTATTCACCTGCTGAATCTTCTGGTTTTCATTTTGCTCATTAGACATCTGTCTCCAGTCATTTTCTAAATCTTGTCATTCCCAAAACTGCATCCACCTTGGCACATTTTGGTCAGCTTCATGATATATATACACCATAATGTTATTGGCTATGTAAAAGGAGAAACAGTCTGTATATCTCATAGAATATTTAAGTATTTGGTAATATCTAAAGAATTTAATCATTTTCTGAGCATTGAAGTGAAACTGAAGAAAGGAGTGTTTTTTTGAAAGGAGATATCAAGCATTGGCATCAAAGAGTCTTGAATTCACATCCAGGCTTTTTCACTTTACACTTTGGGTAAAACTTTAAATGGCAAGATTGTTTTTCATTTTATTTTTTCTTTATTTCAATAACTTTATAGGTACATGCAGTTTTGGCTATATGGGTGAATTGTAAAGTCTAGGCTTTTAGTGTAACTATCACCTGAATTGTGTACATTGGACCAAATAGGCAATTTTTCATTTCTTACCCCGTCCCACCCTCCTGCCTTCTGAGTTTCCAGTGTCACTTGTACCACCCTGTATGCAATTTCATACCCATAGATGAGGTCCCAATTATAAGCGAGGACCTGCATTATTTGGTTTTCTGTTCCTGAGTTACTTTAAGATAATAGCCTCCAATTCCACCAAGTTGCTGCAAAAGACATTATTTCATTATTTTTTATGGCTAAACACTATCCCATTCCAAGGAATTTTCTTTATAGTCTCATTGACTGATGGGCACTAAGGTTGATTACATATCTTTGCAATTGTAAATTGTGCTGCCATAAATATGTGTATCCAGATATTTTTTAAATATATCAATTTATTTTCCTTGGCACAGATAGCCAGTAATGGGATTGCTGGATCAATGGGTGGGTCTACTTGCAGATCTTTGAGGAAGCTCCATACTGTTTTCTAGAGTGAGTATAATAATTTATTTTTTCACAAGCAGTGTGTAAGTGTTCCTTTTCATGATATTTGCACCAACATCTAGTGTTTTGTGACTTTTTAATAAGGGCCATTCTATACAGGGTAAGGTGGTATCTCGTTGTGGTTTTAATTTGCATTTTTCTTTATAGAATTAGGAAACCAACACACACAGTTGTTGAGATAGTACATTCATTATTATATGTAATTTCTAGCACTGATATGAGAAATAAGTGAATTAAAAATTGTGTAATGCCAAATACATTGCTTGACACATACTATGTGTCCAATAAATCTTATCTTCCTTTTTCTACTGAAATTTATTGAAAATAAATACTGTCAAATTTAAAAATAAGAATAACACTGAATGATAGTTCATCATTCTCTGTAATGAAATAGACAGTATATCTCCATTGTCTATGTGTAATCTTTGGTATTATTCAAATTTATAACTTACTTAAGTTAAACTATACATTTAAGCATATTAAAAATATCTAAGAATCTTAATGTCTTTTTTGGTCTTGGTTCTAAAGCTTAATGCTGTTCCTAAAACTTAATGACAGATTTGTCAAAAAAAAAAAATCTGTACATTAAATGTCAACACCTTAATAATTTAAATCAACCGTAAAAAGTATAATATAAACTGTTTTAATATGTAATTTATAATAATGTTAACGCAGGCACTCAAGAAGCATCTAAGAATTTAAATTTTAATTTACTTTAAAAAGTAGTCAAAGTAAAGGGGATTTTTTTGATTTTTAAGAATAATTACATAAGTGTGCACTCTTATAAATTTATCATTTGTCTCTGACAAGGTTAGAAAAAACTTGGACCATCATTCTGGTGTTTCTTATACATTTTGTTTCTTAGGAAGAAGGGATATTCAAAATAAGATGATTAATAATAACTAATTGGAACCTTCAGAAATAATTATAATAATGGTATTTTAAATACATTAGACACTTTCAATTTACCTAACTCCAGGCTAGACATTTTAAATGGATTATCTATTATTTTTTTAACACCATGGAAAGTAAATCTTTAATATTATGCTGATTTTTATACATTAGAAAATTGAGGCTTAAGCTGAGTACTTCAAATTTGAAGTAAGGCAGTATAAAATTTAAAAATTACTGCACATTTGTTTGCCAAGGCAGGTAAATTAAATTTGGACCTTATATGGAGAAGAAATATTAGTAAACAATTCTGTAGACAAACATGTGAATGTGGTCCTATTAACACTGGCATTTATTTATCTTACAATATCATAATCTTGTTATCAAGACCTACCATGGTTTTGTAAAACTAACTTGGAAATAGTCATATTCTTTTTCTGTTCATTTTATGTATTAACTTATTTGAAACACAGAGTCATCAAATCATTGAGAAGTATTTACTGTATACTTTAAATGAAATACTGAGAGAAAATCCCTTCCTCTGTGTGAGCATTATGCTACTGAAGTGGGCTAGATGAAGTGGTGCTGCTTAAACATCTGGCATTCAATCTCACTTAACTCTTTTCTGATATCCAAACAACATTTTGTAAATGGAATTGAGTACCTTAAAAGATTGATGAGTAAAAGAAACACCCAAAAACTTGAACATTTCTGTATAATGCAACTTTACTGTAAACTTAAAGTTACTGTCATTAATCAGGTTAATTAGCAAGGTTTTACTCTTTCTTTTGAAAAAACAAAAACAAACTTCAAATAAAGCAATACATTATTAGGCTGATATTACCTTTGTAAGAAGCAAACATTATCTATAAAACAATAAATTATTGTTTTTCTTTTAGAAATCCATAATATTAAAAATAGTACCCTATGAGGTTACTTACCCACATATATGTGCATATATTTAGCATATGCACATAACTAGCACTGAGACACTATAAACTATTTAACCACTGAGTATTATGAACAAAAAACGCATGTCTACGACTGAGCACATGAAAAGATGTTTATAGACTGTAACGAAATTATTTTACATAGAATCATTATCTCTAGAATAATGACATGGTGCTGAAAATTAAGTTTCCCTTAGCTTTATTGTCTGGTGTGGGATTTTAAATTAGCTAATTAATGAGATCTCTTAATGATGAGCTCTGAACCAAATGAATATAGACAAAAGAGTCCAGAATAGGGAATTAAACACAGAGATGAACATGTCCTATCTTTGTGTGAAAGAACATAAGGCATCCCACTGGCCTTTATTGTGTATGGTACAGAATTTGAAAAGTCAAATGTAGATAATATTTCAGCACTCAGCGGCCCCTAGGCAGGATATTTTTGTGTAGGGCAAATAGCACAGTCATATGCAGCCACCTGCTTTGTCCTGAGGCCAACATGGCTTTCTACTACTCCCTAACTCTTGATAAATAAACTTCTAGTGTTAAGTTCTACTACTAAACCTGTTTCAAAGAGGACAGTTAGGAAAATAGAAGCTCCTGTAGTATGAATAAGTCAGTCTAATTGATAGCAGTAGTGGGAGTAATAACAAATGTGGCTTTAAGAGAGAATTCCCTAATGAATGAAGTGCAGAAAGAGTCTGAACCCAAGATGTTTCGGGCTCACTCCATGTAAGCACGCTTTCAATTATGGAAGAAAAAGGATGTGGAGAAAAATCAAAGCAGGTAATAATTTTCTAATATTTTCCCTAAAGAGGAAAGAAACTAATCATCCCACTCTGGAAAGAAAAATAAAAAAGATGCAAAAGCATTTATCTTCCTGGTAAAAGGCACACAGATATGGAGAGTTAGTTAAGATTTTCTCAAAAAAAAAGCATATTTTAAATTAAATAATGTATCCTTTAATTAAATATCAAAATCATTATTAGTGCCAAATACAGATATTCATTTTACCAGTAAACACACACACACAATGCAGCAAAATCTCTTTAAGTTCATCTTTATTGGAAAATAATTTTACTAAAAGGAGAATGATCTTTCATTGGTACACTTGATAATCATAAATTATTTCTATGAATTCATTACAAAATGCAAACCCATTATTCCGGCATTCATTCAATAGATGTTTATTGTGCACAAATTCTGTGCTGTGCTTTGTGTTAAACTCAGGCAATTCATAGATATAATTTACAGTGGTTGTCTTCAAAGAGCTTATATTTGAAGATGAGAAAACAGACACATTGATAATTACCAAATGAAATCTTACCTGCTTTGATGGAAATAAATCAAAGTGTATGGGGTAATATAAGTAGAGCACTCAACAGAGACTTGGTAGTTAAGATAGGTTTCCAGAGTTGTGAAGAGTAAATGGAAATTAACCAAACAAAGAAAAAAATTTACATGAAAAGCTAGCATGAGTACATGCACCTTGAGACAGCAGAGGGCCTGATAATATAAAAACATGTATTTCTGGATATTTCAAGGTAAAGTAGGAAAGAGGCAGTGATCAGGGATGAAGGTCAAGAGAGTGGAGTAGGATTATCAAGCTTTATTAGTTTTCTATTGCTGCTGTAAAAAATTATCACAAATTTCGCAGTGTAAACAACACAAATTTATTATCTCACAGTCTGGTAGGTCAGAAGTCTGGACTGGCTTGATTGACTTCTCTGTTCTGGGTTTCACAAGGACATTACCAAGGTTTTAGCTCTCTGGGCCCTTATCAAGAGGCTCTGGGAAGAATCTGCATCTAAGCTCATACTGGCTTCTTGGCAGAATCTATTTTATTGTTGCTGTAGGACTGAGTTCCTATTTCCTTGCACTTTTTTTCTATATTGTTACTGCATTCCTTCTCCGGCTTTCCATGAATCTTCCTTCAGCAATGGATGACTGAGTTCTTTTCATGCTTTGAGTCTCTCTGACTTTCCCTGCTACCAAATCTCTGTGACTGAATCTTCATCTATATCTCTCCTCAACTTCCTCTTCAAGTTTTTAAAAGCTTGTGTGTTTACACTGGACCCACCATGATAAGCCAGGATAATTCCCCTATTTTAAGGTCAGTTTAATGGTAAACTAGTCCCTCCCCAGCAGTACCTAAATTAGTGTTTAATTAAACAGACAAGATCTTAAGAGGATATCTTTGAATTGTTATTGTGACAGAGTTTTTATGTTAAATGCTTTTAAATCAAATTTTTATTGTGAAGCAAAATTGTGTTAGGAAACAATTCTATGCATAGAATTGACAGAATTATTACACATTTTATAAAGATCACACTAATAGCAGTGTATAGCTTGAAATATTAGATTAGGGAAATCTGGATGGCTTCAGAGAGGGAAAAATGTTCATGTAATAATTAAGTTTAGAGATAAGTAAATAATAAGGACAATAAGATAGTAAGAGTGAGGAGATTTCAGAGGTGATAGATTTGAATGGCACTCAGGAAATAAAATCTGTTATACTTTGCTCTTGATTGGCTGTAAGAATAAATAGACTCAAGGATGACTTCCATCTCTGGTTTACTCAACTAGATCAATAGGATTAACATTTAACAAAGAAATAATTTATTCAGAAGATGAATAAACTTGAGTAAGTAAATATTGTATTAGGTTTAGTGAAAACTGTTGTTTAGAAATATTGATTTTTGTGGGATAAGCCAACTTCTGATCAGTTATTAGATACAATTAGGTTTGAACTCAGAAAGTAAATTGAGCTGACTTGGAGATTTTTGAACAATCATTGATACTTCAGAAGAAGTACATCCATTGAGAATATAATTTAAAATTAGAATTTTCTGAAACATTAGCAGTGGGAAAAGAAGAAATGAGTCAGAGAAAAATGGACCTAATAGAGAACAGGAAATTAAAAACAGGAGAGTAGTTAATAAAGTATGGTATAGTTTGGGGATATAGGAAATACTAGTCATTATATTTATGTTAACACATAAAATGATCAAGAATAATTTAAACCAGACATATTGAGAATAAAGCATTTAATCCTCTGTTTGTGTTGATAAGAATCGTTTATATGAACATAAATGATTACATAGTCACAAGATATTTAACTCTGTATGTTGAGTTCTTTTCATTTTTCTTGTTTTCATTTAAAACAAAACATAACTGACAAAATGTTGCAAAACAAAAGGGATATACGCATGTCCAAATCATACAGTTCTCTACAGAAGTACACATATATTTAAATAATGTTAGGTAACATGAGACATGTTCATGAGCTATACTGGTAAAAACTACAGGTACAAGATTATTTGAAGTATAATATGAACTCCATGAGACACATACAGCAAAAAGATAAACATCAAAATGTTTTAAAATTTATATTATTAATTTTTATTCTTGAAATGTATTATTTTATAGCATGGAAATAATTATTTTGTTCCCAAAAGTTAGGAAAAATGTTTTTAATAAAAGGTGATATGTGAAAAGAGAGAGAAATCGGTGGTATAATGTTCCTGACAAAATAGAGGAGATGGGATTCTGACAACAGTTGCAGTTACTGCTATTCCACACCAGTTACATCTGCTCTCCTAAACCTGGAAGAAAGGCTCTAAGGATGATTGATGATGCCGATAAGCCTGTAGGTGGAAGGCCTGGAAGCCATTATGTTCTCTATTAAGTACGACTCAAGATATTCTGCTGAGTGTAATGGGGAAAGTGGCCAGAACGAGGGCTTTAAGAACATACCATAATGTTTAGAAATAGGTGTTATGTGAGCTGGGTGAAGTAGGTTATTAGAGAAAGAGCACTAATTGTCCTCTTAGAGTTTTATAAGGTATCAAGAACCATTATAAAGTTATAGCAATTAAGACAGTTTGAAAATGGTATAAGAAAAAAGCCAAAGAGTGGTACACACATAATACAGGGCCAAGAAGTAAATCCAGACATATAAACACCATGCTTGAAAGAGGTGTCACTGTAAAATCTTTTTGATGAATGTCATATGGATGAGTAGTTACCTGTCGTTTAAAAATAAAATTGTGTAAATTCCAGAAATATTAAATATTTAAATTTGAGAGAATAACGGTAAAGAATTTTTAAGTAACTATAGAAGAATATCTTCCTGCTATGGAAGAATATTTTCCTATCTTACTATAGAAGAATATCTTCCTTTTCAATAGAAAATGATTTATTAATTTAATTGAACTGCAGCTAAAAAAATGTAGAATTAATAATCTTACTCAATAGAAATCTAACTTAAGTCCTACTTAATTAGAACATAAATTTCAAATGTTTAGTATATCTTGACTATCATATAAGCCTATGTAATAAAGTATAGAATATTTACATCACAGCAGAACACCCCCTTGGACTCCTTGCTTACCAATTGCTGCTAATCAGTCTGACTAGCAATTTTTTCTTATGTCAGTCACTAACTAGCTTGACTTTTCCTTGGACTTAATGTAAATGGAATTGTAGATTATTAACCATTTGTTTTTGGCTTATTCTGTAGCAGCAGCTAATTTATTTTTATCAGTGGCTAACATCACATTGTACAAACACATCATAATTTTTTAACCCATTCTCTTGCACATTTTTCTGCAAGTTTTGGTGCAAAAAAATTATATTTTTCTGGGGTAAATAACTGGAAATAGAATTACAGAGATAATGGGTAGCTGTTAGTATGTTTACTAGAAAATATTTAACAGCTTTCTAAGGTGTGTGAAAAGTTAACTTCCTACTGACAATATAAAAGAGATCCTTGCCAAATCCTGGTATTATTTGCTTTAAATTTTAGCCTTTCCATTTAGCTTATAACTGTTTTCATTTGTTTTAAATTTGCATTTACCTTACAGCATTGTTGACTTGAGCATTATAATTATTTGGTATTCTCTTTTCTATGTATTTTTATAAGACCTATGCCAACTATTTTTATATGGATTTGTTTGTGGTTTTTTAATATAATGTGATACTAGATTCTTAAATGATATGCATATTGAAAGCAAGTAGATTGTCTTTTTTTTTTTTTTTTTGGAATGGATTCTCACTCTGTTGCCAGGCTGGAGTGCAGTGGTGTGATCTCAGCTTACTACAACCTCTGCTTCCCAGATTCAAGCTATTTTCCTGCCTCAGCATCCTAAGTAGCTGAGACTACCAGCACATGCCACCATGTCTAGCTAATTTTAGTACTTTTAGTGTAGATGGGGTTTCATCATGTTGGCCATGAGGGTCTCGATCTCTTGATCTCATGATCTGCCCACGACGGCCTCCCAAAGTGCTGGGATTACAGAGATGAGCCACCACTACTGGCCTGTATTTTTATTTTCTTAGCAGTGCTGTCCATTTCCCCAGGAGTTCTTTTAACATTTCATCATGATTATTGATCCCTGCCTGATAATTTCTAAATTAGAATCATTGCTAAATGTCCTTCTGTTGGTGCTTTTATTAAATGCGATGTATATTTTTTTGTCTTCTCCATGTCACTAATTTTGGGACATTGAATATTAACTGCTTCACTGAACATATTTTATATGTGGTAATTCTTCTCAAGTTGTGTTGAGCTTTTTCCAGGAAGTGAAGAATAGTTATCCTTTCCATGCCAACCTTTCAAAGTCTTCTCATAGCATAGAGTTAGTCAAAGTAAGTTTTTATTTCTGTTATGAATATTCTGAGAGGTAGATATCTTTGCTTCTTGCTTGTCTGTTGATAAGAAATCTTATCCTATCTAGTTTTGATTGACAGCAATTGGCTAGATTTTTTTTTTAGAAATTCAAATATATATGTCATATTATATGTATATATATTCAAAATAGTTGCTTATAGGAAAAGAATGTTAGTTTTAGTAGTTTATACTGTTTAAGTTTATCCCTGGTTCTTTCATACTTCATATATAGCCCACAATCTGAATATTCCAATGGAAATGCAATGCAGTGTTATGTCTGTTCAGCCTAGGTGACACACTAATGACTGGAATTAGTTGTCTATATATGTAAGGATTAATGGCTCCCACTGGCACTCAAAAGGGGCATACCTATCAACCAATAAAAAATAAATATGACAGGTCTCTACCCCAGGTATTACATGACAGGAGGAAGAGCGAATAATATTCATTAAAATATCACATTCTTACACAGGAATTATTAAAAGTCTTTTGATATTCATCAACTAATTCTGTTCCTTGCAAGAAAAATGTCAGACATGCTTTATGTTCACTTTACATAGAAAGAGATAAAGTGGATAATAGTAAGTAAATTCCAGTAAGATACATAAGTATTTGGTAGTAACCTAGAGATGGGTTGGCTAATAATTCAAGATTCTTCTTGGCCTTGGTTTAAGCTAACTTGGAGACACACTTGTCAATGAGATGCTTATCATAGGTGATGCAACTGAAATCTTTCTGGAAGATCAAGAAGAGTAGACATTAAAATCTAGTATACTATCCTACGTATCTGTACCAGAAGTCTGAACTTTCCCTTTATCACACGTAAGCTGTAATTGTAATGGTGCCTTAAAGAGCAGTACAAGAGATGCTCGACTTTTGCCACATCAGCTCATTTTGCCACATTAAAGGTTGAGAAGAACAGGAGATTCTGGCATAGTTCAAACCTGCCATTCCTCAGTGCTTCTGGAAAGAATCACATAGTTTCTTATCTACCCACATAACGTCTCATTACGCTATTCAGGATATCCAGTACAAAAATGCTTTAAAAGCAAACCCAAAAGTATAAATGACACTTTTTTTTTTGAGTTGGATCTCAAATAAAATAAATGATTATTTTCTGAAGCATCCATCATGGAGTGGTACCTGTACATTTTAACAGTTGCTGCTATTAATATTTTAATATTTAATATAACAGGTGTGACAAGCTAAAAGAAAAGCAATTTTAAAATATTATAATTTTTATACTCTTCATTTTAATAATTTATATGACTTGTTTCTTATTATCAATATTATAAAAAATATAGGTCTTTTTTTGTTTATATATCAGGCATTCCCTAGAAGCTATCACTAACATGCTTTCAAATATTTACATAACTATAACTAACTATAACTAAAAACCTGTTATCAGTAGTTTTGCTTGTATTCTTCCAAATTATGCTAGACTGCACACTTAATCTAGTCATTAAAATGTGATCTTTAGGAATACTTATTGTATAAATGATGAAAATTATTGTACTAAAAGCTCAAAATACAAACTTTTTTTTATTTTGAGGGGAAGAAGAAGTGCTCTGCAGGATAATTTTTAAGGATAATATAAGATACTTGTTCATTGTGATTTTCTTCCATTACTGGCTTATAGATACTAGTGAGTATATGTTATGGAAAACCCAATGCTCTTAATAACCTCTTTCATCATAACCCCCACAAAAAACTAGTAAAAGACTTTGTGGGGGCATTATGTACTTAAGCGCTTATTTTAAAACAGATAAAACCTAAGAAGAGGGGGAAAAAAACAGTAAAAATATGTTTCCCAACTTTACATGTTTATGTGTGACAGAACTAACTTTTTTGACATCATAGAAACAATAATGTCCTAATTCAGTTGGACAGTTGATTTTCCCCAGGCATTCCACTTTTGCATTCATCATATAGCATAAATAAGTGACAGAATAAATAAACCACAGCATTCACAACAAGTAAATGAAAAAAAAAAACTCATAATAAAAATTTAAGCAGAAAATGTCAACCAATTATTTTCAGGTGTGTTTCTTCCCAGTTTGACATGAATTAAATTGTAAATATATTTTTTCCCATTAATTTTGAATTCACGTTTGCCATGACAGCAGTTCCGATTTTGAGATACAAATGAATACGACTCCTTTGTTTTCAACCTTAAATCTATTAGATCAAATAGTTATAGAGATAGAGGGAGACAGAGAGATGATACAGATATGACCAAACCAAATGAGATCTAGACAGAGACAGAGATAGGGAAATGGAAAAGTAAGAGGCAGAACTTCCCTGCTAAAGGATCATTGACTACTCACATAAGTGATTGACATTACATGGCTCTACATTTTTTTAGTGAAGAAGATAATTCAGGAAAATACAAATTTTGGAACTAATTTTTGAAGCTGTGGAATTCTATCTTTCACTTTACCGCAAACAATAAAAAAAGTGAATCGTAATCAAATTATTATTTCTCTAGGACTGTGAAGATATTAAAACTAGTATTATATTAGTACCAGAGTATTCCTAGCAGTCCACGTCAAATAATCCATATCATTTCACACGTTTTACCAAGCAATGGAAAAATGGAGGTGCTTAGATCAACTAATTGGTAAATTAATTATTATTCAAATATTAAATAGTAAAAACAAACCAATTTACATGAAAATTATCTTTTCAGATTTTACATATAGTTGATGTCAAAATCAGGAATACCTTTAAATAGTGAACATTTAAACATCTAAAAATGGCCAATGTAATTTGGGATAAATAAATATGACAATTTTAAAGTATGAATCTTAAATAAAAATATACATATAGAGATGTTCAACTATATTTTCTGCATTTTTCCTTTGGATTATTGTATAGCTTCTTTCTAACTACATTTTGCATTTCTTCCTACACATGTATTTTTAAATGGTACTCAGATATGCCTATATGCTTACTTGAGTGAAGTCCTACTCATACTAAATGAGTTACACCGTATTTTACTGTATAACTGCAAGAGAAAACACTAAATTTTCTTAGATGTAATCTAGTAGAGAAATAATGAAAGGTGATATGAATAGAGAGAAATAAGGAGGGAAGCCAGTAGGAAGAAGGTCATTTGAAATATAACGTGAAATAGCATGATCAGTTAAATTATTGCAAACAAAATACACCAAAATTTTAAAGCATGGGAGGTGAGTTAAAAGCTAGGCTTGAAATAATGGAAGTCCTTAAAGAAGAAATGAAGCATGTAACTTCATCACCACCAAATTATCTTTCATGGGGATCTTTGGAGAGTCAAATAGTCAAATAAAACCACTAGATTACCTGTTAAGTAATTTTTTAACTGGCTATTTTCAACACATTCCCCCTTTAAGCTTCCATGCTTCTTTGTCCTTATCTTTTTAATTTTGTCCAGAAATTTCATCATCATCATTTTGATTGCTTTCTCTAACTCTAATATTTTTACCTTTCTAAATGGAATGGTATTTGCAGTAGCATATCATTTTAAAATTCTGGTACAAACTGTGGGTTTGTCAGAATCTTGCAGTGACTTTATACTTGTTTACTGTGTCATACACAGCAATTAACTTTGATTATAGAAAAGATTAGCACTCATTTACCTTGAGAACACACAGGCAAAAATTAGTGAATATATTAACATTTAAATCAACATCAAAATGATTCTAGCCATATTTCTTTTTAAAATAATTATTATAATTCTTTAAAATGTAAATAATTGTTGTTAGAAATTAGATGATTTTCTTTTCCTTACTCTACAATCTGCTGTAAGGTAAATATTACATTTTAATGAAAAGACATGGAGACAATAAATATAAAGGCTGATTAAAATCCCAAGTGTTTAAAACCCTCTATTGCCATACAATTTATATTGTGTAGTTCTTATATCAAAAAATTATATTATGCTAATACTTCATATGTTTTCTATGTAAAGATAATATGTATTTGAACACCAAACCAGTAAATTATGCAATAAATATTTGGTAAAATTCTCCATTTTTCTATGTTAAACACATACTTTCATAATTCTGATCAATTTTCTTCTAAAAGTGAAGTACAATATGTAAGGTAATAGTAAATTTATAAATGTTACTCAAGCTTAGTTATTACTGAGCTATATCAAGATTTTACTTTGCGTTAAGCACCATACTTACAAATTTTCATACCTTCTCATATATCTAATCTCTTCATTTTTTTTTAATTATACTTAAGTTCTGGAGTACATGTGCAGATGATTCAGGATTGTTGCATAGATACATACATGGCAAGGTGATTTGCTGCCTCCATCCCCCCATCACCTATATCCGGTATTTCTCCCTACATTATCCCTCCCCACCCTCCCCATCCCCTGATATCCATCCCCTAGCCCCTGCAACAGACCCCAATGTGTGATGCTCCCCTCCCTGTGTCCATGTGTTCACATCGTTGAACACCCACCTGTGAATAAGAACATTTGGCATTTAATTTTCTGTTTTTGTGTCAGTTTGCTGAGAATGATGGTTTCAAGATTCATCCATGTCCCTACAAAGGACACGAACTCATTGTTTTTTATGACTGCATATATTCCATGGTGTATATGTGCTGCATTTTCCTCGTCCAGTCTATCATCGACAGGCATTTGGGTTGGTTCCACGTCTTTGTTATTGTACACAGTGCTGCAATGAACATACGTGTGCATGTGTCTTTATAATAGAAAGATTTATAGTCCTTTGGTTATATACCTAGTAATGGGATTGCTGGGTCAAATGGTATTTCTATTTCTGGGTCCTTGAGGAATCACCACACTGTTTTCCACAATGGTTGAACAAATTTATACTCCTGCCAATAGTGTAAAAGTGTCCCTATTCCTCCACATCCTCTCCAGCATCTGTTGTCTCCAGATTTTTTTAATGATTGCCATTCTAACTGGCACGAGATAGTATCTCAATGTGGTTTTGATTTGCATTTCTCTAATGACCAGTCACCTGCTCGTTCCATAAATTTTCTTGTGGCTTAATCACTGATAAGAAAACTACTGATCAGATAAGAACATCTGGAAGTTTCCAATAGCATACATTTAAGTGGAATTTAATTTATACAAATCTAATGTTTTTGACCTCATGAAGTATTTTGAAAATAAAATGGAGGAAACTGCCTTTCTCTTTGACATTTACTCTGTATATTTACTTTACATTTGGTTGTACCTCTTTGTTTTCTCTTTATTTTTCCTATCCACCTTCTTTTAATTTCCCTGCATAATCTTGAAGGTCTCCCTAAACACCAGGATGAAAAAATCTGCCAAATCACATAACTGTGTTAACATATTTAATTATTTCTTTAGTACTTCTTAGGTAGAGGCAACATTGAAGGAATGGAGTCAGCAAAAGTGTGCGTGTTTTACTGCTGTTAAAACTATGTATTTTTAAATAAAGAATATACTTAGATTGTTTTTAACTCAAAGGATAAATACTTGAATGGATATATACCTCATTCTCCATGATGTGCCTATTTCATATTGCATACCTATATCAAAACATCTCAACTACCTCATAAATATATATAACTACTATATACTCACAAATATTAAAAATAAAAAATCTATTCAACATAAATATGAACTTACTCTAGTTCTTTCTATAGCTACAATATTCTGAGAGCAATACTGAAAACTTATATTTCCAATTGTTAAGAACATCGTTAGTGCTATTAGTTTCTGGCAGTCTCTAATACTTGTTTCTCTGCTTTATGCTGAATGCAGAACTGTTAGTGGCAGAATATTGTTTTATATGCATATATGAATGAAGTACACACCACAACATAGGTGACTCTGATAATGAAATACCTTACACATCAATGAGTCCCACTAGAAACATTAATTTTGTTGCATTTTATTTTTGAAAGACTTTATAAGGTTTAAAATGATACACTATTGGACAGAGGGCTGAAGGGTAGACAATGCAAAGTAATAATGATCAAAAGATTGTGGGACAGTTTTTTCTTGAGACTTTCATATTTAAAGACTAACATTTTATTTATTTAAACAATATCTATAGTTAATCATTCTTCCTATTTCAGAGCCAAGATGCTTATTAAGCTCTTAATAATCTCTTACATAGACTTGTATACATTTACATGAACTGATCTCTCTTGTTTTAAGTACCTACTTTTCAAGTCTGTGAAGAATTGCCTTGTGTATAGATACAGTATGTATATCACAATTTCAATGATAATGACTATTTGTAAAACCTCTCATAGAAAATATGTGCCAGTAGACTATGGAGACACTGTAAAAATAATTATTTCCCTGAAAAATAACTATATCTTCAAGAAGCTTAAGGAAAACACATAGTAAGAAAAACTATGCATAGATTTCAAAATGTCTTGTTCTAAAAATAAACTTATATCAGCTTCTTATAACATGTCTTGAGCCATTAAGAGGAATCAGACATCAGTTTGAAAACAGTCCTTTTCAGAGCAACATGAATTCTGCTAAAATTGAAGCAAGAACAAACATCAAATTTATAGCGAAGCTTGAGTGGAATAATGGTAATATCACTGATGTTTTAGGAAAACTTTATGGGAACAATACTCCACAGAAATTAGCAGTTTACAAATGGATAACTCATTTTAACGAGGGATAAGACAATGCTAAAGATGAAGCCCACAGACCATCCACATCAATTTGCAAGGAAAAAAAATCATCTTGTTTGGCCCACACTAAAGAGGATTAACTATTAACAACATAAGCAATAGACTATAGACACTATAGACATCTTAATTAATTCAGATTACACAATTCCAAATGAACAACTAAAATCAAGCAAACTTTTCATTCAATTAGTGCCAAAACTGTGGTGCCCAGATCAGCTTCAGAGCTTTCAACGGAAATTTTTAACAAGTTGGATCAAGTCCCTGAAGCATTTCTTTGAAGAACTGTAACACAAGATGAAACAAGGTTTTACCATTACAATCCTGAAGACAAGGCAATAGATAACAAGAGTTGGAAGTGGTCCAGTCCAAGCAAAAGTGTACCAGTCAAGAGCAAAGGTTATGGCAACAGTTTTGGTGAATTTTGCTTGTTGACTTTCTAGAAGGCCAATAAATAACATTTGCTTACTATGAAAATGTTTTGAGAAAGTTAGGAAAAGCTTTAGGAGAAAAATGCTCAAGACACCATCACCAGAGAATCCTGCACCACAACCATGCTCCTACTCACTCCTCTCGTCCAAGAAATGCAATTTTGTGAGAGTGTCCATGGGAAATCATTAGGCATCTACCATATAGTCCTGATTTGGCTCCTTCTGACATTTTTTAAATTTCCTAATCTTAAAAGCTCTGTAAAGGACACCCATTTTTTTAGTTAATAATATAAAAGAACAGAATTTACATGGTAAAATTCCAAGGAAACTCAGTTCTTTAGGAATAGACTAGGTGACTGGGATCATGCCCTGCAAAAGTATCTTTGTGAAAGTCCAGGTCTCACTAATGCAGGTCTCGTAACAACTGTTTCAGCAATGACTGAGTGGTCAAGTTAAGTATGAAAAGCTAAAAGACCCAGTGACCTTATACAAAGGCTGAGATGTAACAAAAGCCCACCAAGAGTTTTGCGTCAGCCTTTCCTGGGCCTTAAAGCATGACAAAATAAGGAAGGAATTCTTATCAGGACCCCTTTAGGATTAAGCAAGTTTTATTGGGGGTCTGAAAAAACTCCCCAGGCCTCCACAACCAAGTTTATTGTGGGGTCTGAAGGAACTCCCAATACTCTGTGATTTAGCAGGAGACAAGATAAGGGTAATCACCCCAGCACCTGGATCCATTTAAGTAAAGTTATTGAAGCTCTAGAGGAAGGTCTTCAAGACTAAGACCTTTTTTTTAAATAATAGATTAAAAGAAGTTATCACTATGTCTTTAGATGAATGAACACTTCTACATAGACATATAGCTTAGAAAGTATATAAGCTCTGGAAAACTTTGTAATTTTGAATTAGTGTGTCGATAACTTCCAGCTCCTCTCCTTGTAACCACTTGGAGAAAATAAAAACTCTTCCTCTCCAGTTCATCTGCATCTCGTTATTGGGCTGTGAGAAGTAGCAGCTCGTCTTCAGTTTGGTTTGGGAACATCTTGACCTTGATGAAATTTAAGCTGAGAAATAAATTTTATGTTTTTTATTTTTATCTTTTAAATCCATTTTCCACAAGCTTTCTGAAGATCCTTATATAATATATATTTTATATAACATTATAAAATATGTATAAATGTAAATTCAAAATATAAATGTCTCCATATATATAACGATGTCTAAGTTATATTTAAGTACTATACACAGAGACAAACACAAACACACACAATAATATGAAGGAAAGTGAATTATGTAAACTTTTATTATATTTTCAACATTTTGGCTACTCACATTATATCAATTCCACTTTTTATCATAGAAAATGTTTATATTTTACTTGTAATATGTTATTCTATTTAAAACTAAATCCAACGTGACATTTTTATACACAAACCTTTCAGGTGTTTATGGGATGTGCTGATATCATTATATCTAGGGCAGCTGCCACTGAACAGCAGCAAAAGAATATGGAGCCCTGACTGCTAAGCAGGGAACTCTGCCAGTCTAAATGTACTGTACCTGATGTCCATAAGCCACCATCTGGACAGCAAGGGCATGTCTCCAGATTCTTGATATTGCAGACATTAATAGCCTTGTGAACTATAAGATGACTAGGAAGCAGAAAAAAAAAAACAGCCCCTGGGAATAGGGGCAGGTGGCAACCATTTCCACCAAAGCATACTTATGGAATAAGAGCTTATGTTCAAATAGCTACTGAATTTGAGCCAAGAACTGCCTCTTCCTTTTGCCAGCTAACCACTCACTTTTCAGTTTCCTCACCTGCTTCATTCCCCCTGAGAGCTATATATGCAGTACTCACCAGCTGCTTAGCTGGAGATGGTTCTATTGTGACACAGAAAAGCTGGACCGAGAAAGCAGTCAGTGTGAACCACCAGGTAAGTCACTGTAGATGTAAACAAAGGCTTCTTTACTATGTGTTTATCTTTCACACTTTTCTAGAAAGTAATAAATGGATACAGTGAACGTGAGCAAGAATTCTTTATGACAGAACTGATTTTTCAAGAGCTTTATTGTGCACATTAAAAAATATACTGAAGGATAATTAAAATAATATAATTAACTGCTACATACAGTAAGCACTTATTAAGTAAATATAGTTGGTAAATACAAAGACGAACATTGATCACTTTTTTCAGAGTGTTCATGTCTCTTCTGGCTGCTGTTTATTCCTTTTCCTTGTTTGCTCTTCCATTTTTAAAAGATTGCTTAAAGGCCTCAAACTCTTCCTTCTCAGCAGCTATGTTCTATGCTTTTGCTATGTCAAATGTAGTCCATGGATTAGCAGCCACAGCATCTTCTAGAAACTCTTTAGAAAATGCAAACTCTCCCGAATGTTTTCACTCATAGGCAGGTGATGAATAGTGAGAACACTTGAGCACAGGGAAGAGAATAAAACTCACTGGGCTAGGTGGGGGAGGGGCGGGGAGGGACAGCGAGGGGGCGAGGATTGGGAGGGATAACACCAGGAGAAATGCCTGATGCAGGCGACCTGGTGGGGGCGCTGGGGGGATGGAGACAGCAAACCACCATGCACGTATGTACCTATGCAAAAATCCTGCAAGATGTAGAATGTGCACATGTACCCCAGAGCCCAAAGTACAACTAAAAAAAAAAAAGAAAATGCAAACTCTCTGGCCCAATCCTAGACCTACTATATCACAACCTGCATTTTAAACAAAATGCCCATGTAATTCCTATGCATGTTAAATGTTGATTAGTACTGTTCTGTGGCAGTGACTCTCAAGACTAGGTACATATTAGAACTACCTGAGGGTAAACTGCTAATGCTTGGACACACTGGCAGACTCTGAATTTTTGTCTGGGAAAGTGCCTCAGAGTCAATATTTTTTCAAAAGCCCCTCAGGTGGTTCTAACTCACATATAAGAATCAAAGTTAAAAATGGATTCCTAAAGTGTAATTTGAAAGGCTTAAATTAAGCATATATTAAGAAATCTAGTTCATATAGTATTGTGAAAATAGTATCTGTACCTAGAGTAGAATTAGAATAAGGAATTGATCTTGGCAGAAGAAAATACCTTTTGTAAATTACAGAAATATTTATATGAAAAGGATATTATTAATCACTATAAATATTGATAATTGTTAAAGATCAACTATGCTATAACACTTGAATTTTGAGATATACATATTACTGAATTTATAAATTGCTGAATTGATAATTTATATCTTGTTAAAAACTGTAAAAATAAGTACATTTCTTAAAACTTATATGGTGGTGAGGATTTCTCAAACTTTGCTAAAACATTCTAGCAAAAAGTAAAACATTGTTATGGTTTCTCACTTACCAGTTACTATGTGAGACTACTGAATTTGGGTTTATAAAAAATGACATCACTCAGCATAATATCCTCTGGATTCATCCATGTGGATTATGCTCAGTGAAATAAGCCAGGCACAGAAAGACAAATACTGCATGATCTCATTCATATGTGGAATCTAAAATAGTCAAACACACGGAAGCATAAAATAGAATGGTGGTTGTCAGAAGTAGGAACCAAGGGGAAATGGGGAAATGTTGGTCAGATGGTACAAAGTTCTAGTTATGCAAGTTGAATGAGTTCTGGAGGTCAAATGTATGGCATGATGACCATTATTACCAGTGAAGTGTTCTATACTTGAAATTTGCTAAGACACTGGATCTTAAGTATTTTCACCACCACAATAAAAAAAAGGGAGAAAGAGAAAGAAAATGGGAGCTATGTGAGGTGATGGATATTATTTATTTCCTTGATTGAGCTATTTCAAAATTTGTACATATATCAAAATATCAAGTTGTACACTTTAAGAATATTCAGTTTCTATTTGTTAATTTTACTTCAATGAAGCTGGAAAAATTAAAAAAACAGATTTTAAAAAATGTCTCACTCTACTAGGAAATATAAAAAGATATATTAAAAGTAGAATTGATTTCCAACAATCCTTTGGACTCCATTCTAAACAAATAATAAGTTTAATATAATCATTCAAATCCTAAAAAATGAATGTACAGAAAATCAAAGATATTGCAAGGCAAATGTAAAATGGTACCATCCTTTCTCTGAAATAGCCTTGGTCTATTTATTTGCCATGTTTAAGAAGTAGTATTAAAATAGTCTAAAGACTATTTTAGAGGAAGAAGTAAAAAAAATCCCGAAGACTTCCTTGTGATAGAAGGTTTTTGATGTCAGCAGTGGACTGTGGAGTCTGCTTTACAGCACAAGAGAAAAGCCCTTGAGCTTTCAAAGACAGATGTTGAAGACTTTCGGCTTTTCAAGACAGACTCCTTCCCTGCTCCCCACCCCCACCCCTAATTAACCAGTATTGAAGTGTTCTGGAAAGTTATCTCAGTAGAAAGTTCCACATTTTTAATTCACATTCAACTTTATTGAATATCTTGCACTCTTATGTGCAAGATATTCTTACACATAAGAGTGGAAGAGTGCATGTGTGTTAGGCCATTCTTACAGGCTATAAGAAATATTTGAGACCAGGTAATTTATAATGAAAAGAGATTGGCTCAGTGTTCTATAGGCTGCCTCGGTAAGATGGTACTGGCATCTGCTCAGCTTCTGGGCAGCCTCAGGGAGCTTTTCCTCATGGGAGAAGTCCAAAGGGGATCAAGAATGTCACACGGCAAGAGTGGGAGCAAGAATTAGAATCGGGCAAAGGTGGTGCTTAAACATCCAGATCTCACAATATCTCACTGTCTCAAGACAACACCAAACCATGAGGGATCCATTCCTGTCGCCCAACGCCTCCCACCAGGCCTCACTTTTAACATTGGGGATTACAATTCCACATGCGAATTGGCAGGACAACATTCAAACTATATCAGCATAGTTCCCTTATTAGAATAATAAGAAGGTAGCTTTCATGTTAATTTTTTTCAGTCCTTACCTTTTTCCCTCTATAGGACTGGTTCTTTAGCCAATCAGTTCTCTTAGATTACTGAAAAAATACGACATTGATGGCTCTGGCAATAGTCCTTGGGAATCATATCAATGCTGCAGTTTGATATGCTTGTGAAATCATAATCTTTGTGTAGAATTAAAAGTTTGCTTCATTTTTCTACCTCAGTGACATCTGCCAATTACAAAGAGCTCATTCTACTACCAGCAGGGAGCTTAAAAAAATAACTAATTCTGAACAGCAGTAGTACTCCATGGTGTTTATAATACAGTATTAGTTCAGCTCATCTATTTCTTTTTAAATTAAGACAAAACAGTAAACATTCTTTAAAATATTATTTACTATTGATACATGTAGCTTAAAAAATTCATATTATGTGCTGAGAAAAGTGATTTAAATCTTGCTTACACTATTAAAAACTATAAAATACAAATTTATTTAAAATTCAATTTTGATATATATTTGGCCTTCAATATCCACAGGTTCTGCATTCAAGATTTCAACCAGCTGCATATAGGAAATATTTGGGAAAAAAATAACAATACAATAAAAAAGCACAAATAAAAAATATAGTGCAACAAGTATTTACTTTGCATTTCCATTCTACTAGATATTGTAAGTAATTTAGAGAAGATTTGAAGTATATGGGAGGAGATGTGCAGGTTATATTCAAATTCTTTGCCATTCTATACAAGGGATTTGACAGTCCACAGATTTTGATATCTGCAGGGATGTGGAGAAGGGTGGTTCTGGAATAAATCCCTCATAGCTACTAAGGGATGGCTATAATATGAATCACATAACCATGGCTTTTCCAACAATTGAACTGAATTAAATTTAAGAAGGGACAGGATTATGGAGATTACATTGAAACAGAGATTATTTGAGTGTCACTTTTTTTTAAAATATTCTAATATCATTTTAACCTATTTTTAAAAGAACAATGTAATTGATTTTTCTTTTTTGAAGAATAAAAGAGAGAAAGAAAGAGAGAGGGGAAGTTTTTTTTTTTTTT